>JAUTDX010001573.1:0-51797 GCA_030844895.1 Ambrosia x helenae
CTTAATTGTTTCTGATGATGAAGGGATAACCATAGTTCTAAACTCCAAAATCTTGAAGATCCTGCAAACCATCATCATGTTTTTCGATCTCGGTATCAAGAAACAACAAAAGGGTATTGTGATATTGATCAACAAAACTTACAAGTTCAATCCCATGCAACAATTTGCCACATATTCCTTTGTTTTCTGTGTGGTTCAGCTGTTGCTATAAATGGTATCTCTGCTAGGTTAGTCCCGGAATCCTAAACAAACATGAAAATGTACGTTTTAAGACGACGAATACACATAAACTTATAGAAAGGACATTCTATAGTCTATATAATACAAACCAATGTTTTCATAACCAGACCAGCCCTGTTTACGAGTCTACAAGCCAATGTTTTCTTGAAACTATTTCACATTTTGGTTTGAACTTGCAATGTTAGCAAAATATGAAACTGGACATAAACAAAATATGACGAGTGAAGTTGTAGTCAAATCAGCATGCCTTCGTCCCCCTGACTTTTGAAACATTCGGCTCCTTGGCACCGGAGGCAGTTCGGTTCTTGACAAGAGTCCAGCGGGTGGTCCACAACAACTTTTCGACCTCCAAGGGCGAGGATTTGTTTTTCAGTAGGTTGGGGTTTTCTATCCAGAAAGGGGTGGTGGTGCAGCTTGTTATCCGTCACTAAACAAGATCTTAAAATAAAATCATATTGAAATTCCAGTTCAGTCGTTACGCGTATCGCTAGTTCAACTGGTTTGACCTATAACCGAGCAGTTCAAAGGTACTCAACCATACCGGTTATAAATCCGGTATGTGGTCCAAACCGATTATGAAAACATTAGTAATAAATATATAAACTATACCTGATTGATGCCACAGCAATAATCTCATCACCCTTTTCAAGTATGCAAGTAAAAAAGCCACTAAAATTAATCCTTTGGTATTGTGACCTACACAAGTGATCACCAAGTCATAATCATATATCAACTCATTAAAGTTGCTTACAAAATTGTTTATTTGATCTCTACATACTTACTCCCCCACAATTGTACAACACATTTTGAATCATATCGATCCTAGTGTGTCGATCTTTTATAGGCTCGAAACATGCGGTCATATTCTAAATGCAACCGCGAGCTTGCTATAGCACTCGAGCTTTTTGCAGGCTCGAACCTCATACGAACCATATTCTTGATCAAATCTATGTAGCAAAGTCCATGATAACCCATCTTCTAGCTCCCGTTTTACACCAATTTTACTTTCTAACTTTTCGTGAACCTTTCGACAACTTTTGTCACAAAATGCTCTTGGGAAACGATTGATATCAATCGTTAAAGACTCGTTGAGCACTTTACGTGGTCTGTAGTCATGGAAATAATGTATTACTATTTGGTAAATTAAGATACAGTAGAACTACGTCCAGTACATATAGGGATGAGAACGGTACCGTACCAATACTGAACTTTTAGAAAAGTGGGTACCAGAATATATCGTATGGTGCCAGATGTTACAAAATACTCTTTCCGTATGGTATTCGTAATGAAAATGCCGATACCGAATTTTTGAAAAAATGGATACTGAATACCGTACCAAATCTACAAGTATGGTACCGATACTTGATACAAATGCTTATTCCTAATTGAATACGCCATATATAACATATATATATAAAATAAAAAGTTTATTTTTTTAATACTAACTTTCATTCCATGACTAAGAAAATTACATCAAGATAGCGGGCAGGCGGGTAACAAGCTGCGCTGCCACCCCTTTCTGAATATCAAACCCTAATCTACTAAAAACGTAATTCTGCCCACCTGAAGCCCTCGTGAGACAAGAAGAGTTTAATATGCTTACATTGTTTTCTACATAAAGAGCAAGTGAGACAAGAAGAGTCCCTTTTGGTAATAGGCATTCCACATAACTTACAAGAACAATAAGCGCAATAATATGGCTCATCGGCATCACCTACACATTTGGGCACTCAAATGTTAATAAATACTTTCAAAAAACAAAATAAATACAATTTATTTACCTTCATGTCTAGGCATTTTACATGAAATGTCGAGTTACATTGTTCACAACAAATCAAATTCCCTCCATCGGCACATAGAATACACATATCGTCATAAATATCGTCCTCGAATCCTCTAGTGGTGATCTTGTTGATCGTGTGGTGTTTAGGTTCATTTAAATTTTGCAAAGCTAATTGCATGCAATGGGAAAGGGGAGTAAAGCCACCATCGCGACGAATTCCATAAACTACAATTACATCATATGGATCGTCACAAACATTGCCTCCCGAGTGCATTTGGAAACCCCGAATGGTGAATGTGTATTGACAACACGTACATATGATCCCCTTTCTCTTTAGTTTACCTTTCTTGAAACTGGTAAGACTGGTTGCGCCCATGTAGTAGATAGTTGTACTTTCTAGGACTATATGAGAATCAACGAGCCACGATAGAATGGTGCCACTTTGTTCCCTTTCATTCGCGTTGGGGTCTTAGGCGTCGTGGTTCTACGCGTACTAATTCTTTGTGATTTTGATGAACTCCTTCCTACATTTCTCCTTTCTATATGATCATTAACTTTTCGTTTTCTATTTGATGATCCTCTTTTGATAACCCCTTTCTTGCTCGATTTGTATTCATAGGCCTTAACGCCCTCCGCTTTTACCCGTTTTGCATGAAGAAAGTTTATAATTGTTGTTCTTTTGTGATCACTAAAACAAGAGTATGATGGTTTGACAATGCCCTTGTGTGTCTTTGTTTGATAGAAATTTGATATAGAACAAATGGTTGGTAACAAACTATATGGTATCTATATAATGAACAATATAATAAATTTTTGATAGGGTATGCACAATCATCTCTTTAAAGAGAAAAAGGATATAGTTAATTGTTAGTTACCATGCTTCCTATTAGGGGGTATATGCCTTTCAAAGTTGATAATTTCCATTGTTGGAAATCATGTATATCTCTCTTTAAAATCACATTTAACAAAAAAAAAAAAAAACAATAATAATTAAAAACAATAAATAAGTGTTGTTAAAAATCATTAGTCTGTCATGAAATATAACTTTGCTTAATTAGATTTCATTGGCTTTGTAATTATAACTTCCTCATCACTGAAAATTTCTTAAAATAAACTAAGTTTCATTCTTCATATGAGTGTGTGAGGTGTATGATCAATGGGTCCTTGTGTGTGATGGTACCAACCTCAAATTTGACATTGCTCTTAGTGTGTTGAATTCCAAACTCTTTACATGATTCTACCCACTTCTAGTGATTGACTTAGGGGCTGTTTTAGATTTGAAATTTCTTGATCTTTTGCTTTCATTTGTTTTTGTGAGAGATCATTGTTTCATTAAAAAAATTTTCAGCTTTTAAATAGTTTTTCTTGCAACATTATGTTAACAGCTTTAATATCGGCAAATGCTTTAATGCAATTTTCTCAACATAATTCTTTTAGTATTTGTGGTGATATCTCAACATGTGTGGAACCATTTGTAATTGTGTCAGTTTGTGGTTCAGTGCATCAACTACTAGTCTTAGACCGTCCGGAGTGGGGCGTGGGGGAGGGGGGGGGGGTCTTAGACCGCCTGGAGTGAGGCGTGGGGAGGGGGGGACACCGTCCCGGGTGGGCGGGGAAGGGGGCAGGAGCCCTTTGAGCGGGGAGAAGTCCACCGGCGTGGGGGATGTTTGGGCTACGTGGTTGCTGCTGATTGGCTTGCTTTTTTTTTTTTAAATCTTACACACAATAATCTTATTTTTTTCACCCCCTTTCCCCCCTTCCACTCCCCACAATTTTCACCCTTCACACGTAAGCCCCACAAATGCCGCATGGCGCTTCACCCCCCCCCCCCCCCCCCCCCAAAACTCCTTATAGTCTTACTAAGGAAAATATCAATATCCTTTTAAAGCTTCAATGACTGGATTTACATCAGTGATTTTTCAAAAATTTCTTCACTAATGCCATAAGTGCAAGATTTTCTTCTTCTGATCAACAAAAATCATTCCAAAATGTTCATCAACTAGTAAATTACGCGCCGCGCTAAGCGCGACGTAGAAACGTAACCGGTGCTGATTTGCGAAAAGCTACAGATTTTTCCGATGAACAGCGGAGTTACACCAACGGTATTGCGAGGGTCTGCTAATCGGATAACACAACGTAGAGAGTCGTATTGTTCCGTCGGTACGCCGGTGTGCGTTGCACCGAGCAAAACTTAGCGTGGCGTAGAAACATAACCGGTGCTGATTCGTGAAAAGCTACAGATTTTTCTAACGAACAGCAGAGTTACACCAACGCTATTGCGAGGGTCTGCTAATCGGATAACACAACGTAGAGAGTTGTATTGTTCCGTTGGTACGCCGGTGCGCGTTGCACCGAGCAAAGCGCCTAAACTGCTTGAAAAAGAGAATTTACTAATAAAAGTAAAGCGATGGCATTTTCGTAATTACCTCAAAACAAAAGGCTTTTTATTTTGGTTTTAATATTAAATTTACTACTATGGCATTTTCCATGACCAAAAACTCAACAACAAAGTTTATCACCAAAAACTCAACAACAAAGTTTATTTACTAAAACTTTTAGTAAATAAACTTTGTTGTTGAGTTTTTGGTGCATGGCATCCAACAAATTGAGAAACTACTGGTGCTTGGGCTTGGACTGATTTTGAACTTGCTGCTGTGGTGGTGGTGCTTGGTTTTGAATATACTGATATTTGGATGTGTATTATATTATGGATGTGTGTGAACATATGAGAATGGCATTTGAGTAGGTGTGGACAAAATGCATTGTAGACTCAGTGTTTGGATTTTATGCATTTGAAGAGTAAAATTGATGCGTGTTTGATGAATTTGACTGGGAGTTAAAGTAAAAGTAAGAGTTAGAGTGAGTCCTTTGAGTTAGATCGGTCACAATGGAGAAGTGTTTTGAGTTTGATTTCTACATTCTCTTGCAAAATGAACTAACATATCACAGTTATAGCACTAAACTTTTGATTTATCTAACACATTTCTCCCGTTTAAACCTTAGTCACATGAATCGCAGTACGCTTCGGTTCGCGGTACGAAATCGAGTACGCGGTTCGCGCATTTCTAAAATTCGGTACGAGGGAGGTAGGTTCATTCGGTTCGCCAATCCGGTACGCGGTACGCGGTACGGTGTACCCTATAAGTTGGTACGTCGTATCGTATATAAACATTATACAATATATATTTTTTTTCAAATAATTTCAATAAACATTTCATAATCATAATCCAAAACAAGGCTCTTAATTATAAGTTCAAAAACATAAATCCAAAACAAAGTTCTTAATTATAACTTCAAAAATCATAAAACAAACTAACCAAGTTCATAATTATAAGTTCAAACTTCAAAAACACATCAGCCTTCAAAGGCTAATCGATCCTTTGTCTCTTTCCATTTGAATCTTCATTCTCACCTCCATCTAGGTAGTCATATTGCATATCTTCATACCTAATACTAGGCCCTTCCAAGTAATCATTCTCGGGATGTATATCCCATTTCTTGGTTGGCCCGGTAATGTAACTATCTGAGAAACGGGATTGGAGTCGGATGTTAGAATGTATAAACACTAACTTGTCCGCCCTTTTAGTGTTTAAGCGATTTCTCTTTACACTATGTATATAAGAGTATGTGCTCCAATTCCGTTCTGCTGATGAGCTACTAACAGGCTGCGAAAGAACCTTCATAGCAACTTCAGCCAGTTCTGGTGTTTCTGATCCATAGCTAGACCACCAATCAAATGCATCCATGGTGACCGCATCCAATTGAGCCGCTTCCATTGAATAAAGTCCTTTTTTCATATGAAATGTTGCGTATTGTTTTCGAAGATTTTTATATTCATCTTCACTTTCAGTTATTCTTTTTAAAGCATCCAAAACCCCTCGCATCACTTCTTTATCGAGATTTGGAGAAGTCCTTTGCGTTCCACCAGGTGCTAATTGTTTCAGGTAATTTTTGTCATAGAACCTTGGTGATAAAGCGAAGGCCAAACAATGTAAGGGTATCGTCATCTTGTCCCACCTAGCTTGCACAATGGTACTGAGTTCATTGTAATAAGATTCGTAGATGCCTTGCAACATTACATCTTTAATATCCCCCAACATGTTATCCATCCTTTCATAAACTTCTCCCATCTTCGTACCTTCACCGTCACAAAACTTGATCATCAGATAAATAGGCTTCGTAATTGACAAAACAGCCTCAACATCCTCCCAAAATTCATCATTTCTGATTGTTTCTACAACCGTTAAACCTGTGATTCTTGTGTTTTCATCACCTTGTTTGACCCAAACCCTCCAAGAATTAAGGGAAATTGTTGTAGCAAGTGCTTCTCTACAATCAAGTAACCTTCTCAACAGAATATAATGAGAAGCAAACCTTGTTTTAGCCACTTTCAATAACTCAAGCTTTGAATTATCTCTAAAAATTGACAAAGCTTGAGTATGATTGAGAAAGTACTTAACAATCACTTTTCCTTTTTGATATGTGCTGGACAGCCAATAAAATTCTTTGGCAAGGTCTTTAAAAAATAAGATTTAAGGTATGAACACAGCAAGGAGACCAAAAAACGTGCTTGTGTACCTTTTCAATTTCCTCTCCGGCTTTCTTGCAATTTGCTGCATTGTCGGTGACCACTTGTAGGACATTGCTTGGCCCGACATTCTCAATAGCAGCAAGCAAGTAGGTAGCGATTTCTAACCCAGTTTTTTCCACACCAGAAAAATCATCTGCATACATGAACATAACTCCTCAGCTGTTCACTGCAATAACATTAATCAATGGTCTCTTATTCACGTTAGACCACCCATCTGAGACAATGGAAACACCTTGTGTATACCAAGTGTCCTTGACAGGAGTCAAGGTCTTCTCAATGTCTCTATAACACTCATCTAGCAATACGGTTCTCGCTTTTTCGCTAGACGGGGGTTTGTAACTTGCTGGTGCTTTCTTGAGTGCACTAATCATTTCCAAAAACTGTGGATTGCGTAAGACATTGAATGGAATGCCATTTGCACATAATCCTCTCATAATCTTCATATCTACTTGGCTTCTCTCCATGTTACCAAATGTTTGTTCAATTTTCCTAGAAGACGAACATGCTTTCTGTTTTGAACTGCCAGTAAATAATGAATTCTTTAAAGATCGAGATACACCAGCCTTTTCTGCGTCCTTTACTCTCTTCAAGAGTTTTTCATATTTCTCCCTATCATTGGTTAGAGCTTGACAACGTTTGATGTCGGCTTTCTTCCCCGGAAGTGGACCAAAAAGTGAGTATGAATACGAGTATACGAGCTCTTAAACCGTTGGTTGCAATGCTTGCAAACCCAAGCTTTTGAACCTCCAGCATTTTTGCTACTCCCATCGCTTACAAACTCAACTTCATGCATCAATGGTTTGTCATCCTTTGGCTTGCTTTGAACTTCAGCCCTGGTTGAATCTGCCCCTGTGTTTAACTCGTCTTCAATATCATTGTCACTAACATACTGCCAGGGCCGTCTCCGAAAACGCTAAAAAAAATTTGGGCCTCGGGCGAAAAAAATTGGGGCCCAAAATTTTGTAAACAGGAATGAATTTTAAAAAAAAATTTGAATATGGTGCTAGAACTAAGGCTTGAACTTGAGACCTCTACATTAAATTTGCATGGTTTTTTCCAACTCCACTAATAAGACTTTAATGTAGAAAACACAAATATATATCATAAATATAGAATTTAATATATATATGTGTATATTTTTTTAAAAAGTTCGGGCCCATTTTTGGGTCGGGCCCTGAGCCGGTGACCACCCGGCCCATGCTCAGGGCCGGCCCTGCATACTGCACTTCAACATCTTGAGTTTCTTGTCTTGAATTCGAGCTACTCTTACCAAAAGCCATTGCTAAATAAACTGAAAATTAATAAACTGAAGTATTTTATAAACTACCAGAATAGTAA
This sequence comes from Ambrosia x helenae, assembly GCA_030844895.1. Taxonomy (NCBI): domain Eukaryota; kingdom Viridiplantae; phylum Streptophyta; class Magnoliopsida; order Asterales; family Asteraceae; genus Ambrosia; species Ambrosia x helenae. The sequence continues at coordinate 7,953 of JAUTDX010001573.1, forward strand.
TAACAAACTGAAAGTAATAAACTAAGTCACTAAACTACTAAAAAATAATAATAGTTCCTAAGTCCTAACTCCTAACAATTCCTACTAAACTGATACACTTGAAAGAGAAAAAAAAACTACTATAATAAAACTTGAAGCCGTTTATTAATTCACAGCTAAATAATTAAAGAAAACAAAAAAAAAAGAAAAGAAATTGATACTTTACTTGAAGCTGTTTGATTCTTGAAGGCAATCACAATTGACTGATTAATATTATTGTATGCTTTGTGGTCCATTCTTGCTTGGTATTTATAAGGAATTAATAATAGACTCTTCATCTAGCTATGGTAAGTGAAGAGTCATCATCATAATTGCTGCAGATTTTAAAGCTTTTTAGTTACGATTCGCGAATCGGATTAAATATAAACAGCGAATTCGACAATCCGGTACGCGAATTTGTAATATTTGGTACGAAATTCTACACAATCGGGTACGCTCAACTTTACGAATCGGATCGCGAATCCTATGCGAACGGTACGCGAATGTACCCGATTCCGTACGGACGAATCGATTCGCGGTACACAGGTTCATAAGCGAATCATGTGACTATACTTTAAACTTAAAAACTTCCTGCCATTTTTGTTACAAAACTTCTTTGTTCTTATACTTAGCAGTTAGCAGACAAGTTGGATAAAATTGTCAAATTCTTCCTGACCCTCCGGATTCTAAGATGTGAATCATTCATCATTAGTTTTTATACCTGCAATTAATGAAATGTATAAATACATTATTTATACATCCATTTCATGTATTTATGTTTCAATATCATGAGCTCTAAGCAAAACTTTTAGCCAAAGTTTGGTTTTGGCTATTAACCAAAATTAAATGAACCAAACAAAAACGCCAATCTAACTGAATAAATCAAACCGATTAACCGATTAACCGATTGGTTAACAAAATAGACTAAACGATGACTTCATTTTCGGCTTCGGTTAAAGATAAATACCAAACTATGCACACCCTACCAGTGCCTGTGTTTCCCGTCGCATCATGCAAGCACTATGCTAGTAATACCTAAAACTTCACACATTTTCATAACTGAACATTTTAAAATCCCCCCCCCCCCCCGAACATTTTAAAATGCCCCCCCTATTTGCATCACCCCCCAAAACTTATTTGCACCGTCCTCTACGGCTTGTAGAGGCCTCTACGAGCTGTAGAGGCCTGTGTCAATCATTGCAGTGGGCACCCACCTCTACGGCCCTTAGAGGTCTCTACGAGCCGTAGAGGGATGTGGTTTTCAATGCTCTGACACCTCTACGGCCCGTAGAGGCCTCTACGAGCCGTAGAGAGCTGTAAAACCCTAAAACAGCCGGTGTAAATAACATGACCCTTTAAAATAATGACGTAAAGATTTGTAGCTAGTGATACACCCCAATTTAGTAAGTTTATAAATAATGTATTTTAATTAGTTTTGTTGGAATATCTCAAACTGAACATCAAACTGAACGACTGTGTGGTAACTCCATGTGTAGCCCATAGAGGTAGCCGTTTCCAATGTCCGTAATTGTTTTTTCCTCACGTAAATGCATATATGATATATTTGTGATTTTCGGGTTTATGGTGGTCAAAGTCAACACTACAATGCCAAAACGGAGGCATCATATCCCCCTCTTTTATATGATTTATGTTGTTCCATAATTTATGTTATTGTATAGTTTTATTAATAATATATATAAGTTAAAAATATATATAAGTTAAAATTACAATTATTAATACCCACAAGGTAGCTAATGATGTCTTGGTCCAGTGGTCTAAGACGAAGGTAGAAAGGTTGACCCACTTATACAGGATTTCTGCCCGGGGTCTTAGATTCGAATCCATGCACTCCACGGAAAAATTTCCAGTGACGATTTGAAGGAGGAAACCGGTGTGTGGGTAGGGATTCAATCCTGGGTTTGAGTGCTATATGCCACGGAGTTTACCGGTTGAACTACGCCTGTTAAAAAAAAACCACAAAGCATGCATGGTTGGGAATGAATTTTGAAAAACCATTGAATAAGTATAAATAGCTTGTAATGTTATGCTTACTATATGCCACGGAGTTTACCGGTTGAACTACGCCTGTTAAAAAAAACCACAAAGCATGCATGGTTGGGAATGAATTTTGAAAAACCATTGAATAAGTATAAATAGCTTGTAATGTTATGCTTACTTTTTGGAAAGTATTTTGCACCAAGAAGAATTGAATACGTAATAAAAACTAGAAATCAGAAAATACTGATGGTAAAAAATTATTGAGAAATACAAAATAATTTTGGAAGATTACCAATCACTAGGATTTTTTTAAACAAAATACTACTTTTTTTTTAAACTTTAAATTCATTCAAAAAACGCCAACAAAAGTCGTCAAAGCGAGGACTTCCGACACATTACAACATATACATAGGGAACCTTAACCAATTACCCCACAACAAATCCGTATATTTGGACCTATACTTTAACCACAAAAACGACACCCATTTAATGAAAAAACCATTCTAGCTAATGTCTTCTTATCGCCAAACACCTTGTCGTTTCTCGCCAACCAAATACACCATAGGGAAATAACAATGATACCGAGAAGAATACGTTTTGTCCAACTATTTCCTTCGGCCTCTTTGACTCATAAATTAATAATTAACTTTAACTAATAATCAAATAATGACAATATGTCACCTCAAATTCAAAAGGTCGTTAATCATAGATAGTTATGACGTAAGTCCTAACCTTTAAACGGTCATTCGATGAATCCTCAAACGATCGTTTAAAAGTAAAGGTTGTGACACAATCCCTAACCGACCATTTTCTATTGAAGATCATGGGTGACCACACTTTCCATCAATCAATTCACTCATTTACCTTGAGTTTCATGCACATACATGTTTCACGTGATTATTCCAACTCCATCCGGCTCCACTATATACATCCCACCCCACCCCACCACACCAAACCTCACTCCCCATAAGACCACACACATTATTCCATTAAATCATTTATAATCAATGGCTCAAAATTGTTTCAACAACCTTGTCTCCTACAAGCAACCGCAGCAAAAACCACAGCTCTCCGATAACGTTGCCAAAAACGTGAAAGCCGCAATCATTGGTGGCGCCATCATCCTATTCAGCCCGGTTTTAATCATCTTTAGCCCGGTGTGGGTCCCTCTTTTCCTCATCTATTGGGTACACAGTTACCTCATTGGAAAACACCCGATTGGGGCGGACCAGGTGGACCAAGCACGTTACATAATTGTTGAGAGGGTGGAGGAGGTCAAGAACAAGGTGGAACAATTGGGGAAAGATGTCACGACAGTCGCGATTAAGAAGGTGTAGTGAACTAATGTTGCTTCCGGTTGAACATTGTATCCATCATATATTTTGATGTTCTATCAAGGCTTCATTATTAATTTATTTCAAGCATAAGATATTAAAGTGTTGTCTTGTTACGTTTTAGTAAGTTCATTTCATATTTAAGTTGGCTGATTTGATATGTTCAACCTTTTTTTAGTCCTTTCTTTAATTGATCAAACGTTCTTCTCACACCGAAAGTAGAAAACCAAGTTAAATTTTTCATCACATCATAAAACTACTTTTTAACTTTTTTGTAAGTGTATTGGATTCTTATGGTATAAAAACAAATCAAAGCACAAATCGGTTAAAGGCTTGGAGACTCGGGAGTGGTGTAGTTTTATCTTTTAAGTGCGGCGAGGACACCATGATGGGTGGCGTGATGGTTCCATCACGCGTGAACACTGCCACGACCACCATCGTCTTTGAGTTGTGACGGTTGTTTCGTGTGGCCACACCGTGATGTGTTTAGGGTGTGTGTCTGACTGTCATATGACTGTTTGGTATGTTTAAAAATAATAATAAAAAAGTCATCATATATATAAATAAACCAACCCAAACCATTTCTCACATACAAATACACCATTTCTTCCCCACTTTACCATTTTTCACATCCCAAGAATACAAAAAGGAAAATGAAAACAAATAGAGGTTTTACGCGTTGCATTTCCACCTAAGTCATCAAGTTCTTCTAACTCTTCCGACGACATCCTTGAATGGTTTGCAGAGAAGCAAACGAACTCAACGATACAATCTGATCAAAGAAAAAAAGTGTGCGCCATGATCGAGAAGTGGCTAGTAAAGTTCCATTGAATGACGTACTACTTCGTAGAAAACCCAAAGTACGATTTTGCTACATTTAAAGAGATATTTCTTTTATTAAATGAATTATTTTTGAAAATTGTAGGAGATATAGAGGCTCAATTTGAATGTTTTGAAGAAGGTTAAACCGGGAGGTTTGGAGAAAGTTTCGTGTTGATACAAAAATGTACACCCACGATTCGTCAACTTGCAGAAGGTAATCCTCCCGATAAATACGATGAATATTTAGCTATGTCAGCTAGGACTTCACGCGAATGTCTAGAATATTTTTGCAATATCATTATTAAGTTATATAGTAAAAACTATGTACAAAAACCGACTAGACATGACATTACACGCTTGTATGTCACACATGAATCTAAATGACACCTTTTAGGGATGCTAGTAGCATCGACTATACGCATATAGTTTGGAGAATGCGTCCAAAAAGTTTGTGAGGCTGGTTTTTGGGGTGATCACAAAAAATCGACAATCATGCTCGAAGTGGAGGTGTCGCATAATATAATTTATGGATTTGGCATGCTTACATTGGTACTCGTGGTTCAAACAGTGACATCAATGTTTTATATCAATCACCGTTATTCAAAAATGAAGTGCACGGAACTACATCAATGTGTTCTTTTGTGGCCAACAGGAGACATCGCAAATGCGTCTACTTTGTTGTTAATGACATATATCTAACGTGGAGTAATAGTAAGTGTTAAAAATTCAAATTTTAAAAGTTGTGAAAGTTTAAAAATTTTGGTTTTTAAAAGTTGAGGTCTGTAAATACAAAGTATTAGTACAAGGTTTAAAATGCAAGCATTTAAAAATAGAAGGTGTAGGAGGAAATATCCCTCTACTTAAGATAATAATATGTGTTAAATAAGAGAAAGCAAAGGATTAGATGAAGGAACAATTTGCCTTCATGAAAGGGAAGAGGGGAAGTATAATAAAAGAAAGCAAGGAATTATATGAAGGGAACAATTTGCCTTCATGAAAGGGAAGAGGGGAAGTATGGTGGTTAGGTTGAAGGTGTGGGGAAAAGGTGAAGTATACTTGTTAGGTTGAAGGGTGTGGAGTAACGCTCTTAGTCACCTTAGCTTGGTGATATCCTCAACACTACCCTCATTTGCCATGATGGGGCACTATCACAGTCAGATGCGTCCCCGAAGATTTATGTGCCCTATCCAAACTGTTAAAAAATATACCCATTAATCTTTAATAAATTAAATAATTAAACTAAATGTTATGTGGATCAATAGTATAGCAATAAACATAACAATTGTAAAATAATAGTATTAAAATGAGTGAAATTACATAACGTAATAGACTATTATCTAACTGACGATTCGTTAAGCTCTCCTAGTATTTTTGCTAGCAAATTGGTGGATCAACTCTTCGCACTTTATATAATCGATGATATCGTTCTTGATAACTATCATCGCCAACACGCTAAGTCTTTCTTAGGACATTATTGATCGTAAGTATGATTTCAACAACTTTAATTTTGAAAAGCTCCTTTTGCGGATGCCATCATGACTGGAATGGTCAATAACATTCTATATGCAATGCACGCATTTAAGAAATAACATTCTTCTTTCATATGCTCCAAAACATATACATGGTCACTAAATTGTTGTGATGTGTTAAATAAGATCCACTTTTAACAGAAAAAAAAAGTTATTTTTTTATTTTGTTATTTAGTAGATAAATAGGTATTGGGCTTATAAATGTTATGGGCTTTGAGTTAATAATATTTAAGTTTTAAATTGATTATTGTTGGGCCCAACGTTTGAGTGTTAAATGAGTTTTCCATTTTAAAAATATACACACACATATATATGAACTTTATAAAAGAAATTATGCCCCCGGTAAAAATGGGCCCAAGCCGATGGACTCCCTGACTTGGGCCAAAGTCGGCCCTGATCACAGCCACAACCAAGCCCTTAACGAACGTGAGAGGAAGAAAAGAAAGGACCCATCTGGTTTCAACCAATCAATTTTTTTTGTTTTTTTATTAAAGGTGCTTTAATGGGCTTTATTCAACAACAATTTAGTTAAGGATAAGGGGCTTTAAAGTCCCATGTTTATGTTTCTATGCGACGCATAGGTGGCGCTTAAAGCCCTATAGGAGTTTTCATGGGTCTTGAGTCTAATAGGTTTTATTCCACACCCTCATATAGGGTGTTCAAGATTGGATTATCCGGTTTTCAGATAATGAATATCAATATCCGAATCCGAAATTTCAGATATCCGAAATTTCAGATCCGGATTTGAATATTTAAACAGATGTCCAATTTTTTTAAAAAAATTCGTTTTGTGCATATACTGAACCCGATTATTTACTATTTATACTATATTTAAACCAAATTGGTCCCCATATAATATATATATATATATATACTATTTTTAATTTTTTGTTTTCAAATGTCGGATAAACTGATTATCTCGAATTTTTGAAATCAATATCTGAACGCGAAAAATTTGGATTACCCTATTTTCGGATATCCAAAATTTCAAGTATTTCAGATATAGATTTTCGGATATTTGGGGTTTAGTTTCGGATCCAGATTATTTTAAGCACCCCTACTACCCTCATGGAGTTTTCATGGGTGTTAATTCTATTGGGCTGCCCTCTACTTACCAGAACTGGGCCCACTTGGGCCTGTCTACAATGTTAATTCTATTGGGCTGCCCTCATATTAGGCTTACCAGAACTGGGCCCACTTGGACCTGTCTAGGATGTTAGGTGGTCCAAAATGAGGCTTAACTAAATAGCGCGTGAGCTTAGTCGAGCTCGAGCCCTTTACTAAATAAGTTTTAAAACTATTCAAGCTCGTTTAAACTTGGTTCGGTTTGTGATTTTAACAAGCGCTTCTCTAGTAGTTCAAGAACGACTCATGTTGCTCTCATAAAAATAAAAATATACTAGCATCTTGACTTTAAACAAATATACACGCTACTAAAAACATATTTGACATAACGACCACTAGTACGTGAAATTTTCAATGCGAAGATTCTTGAGTGAAAAGAAATAAATGTCTTCGAATATTATTAGCATTTTAGTTCACACACCAGGTTACGCCGTTTATATTTTATCATGATTGTGTAGAGACCTGTGGTAAGAAGATATAGGAAGCAAGCAAGAATACATTCTATAAATTCATTATAATATATTTTTAAAATTTTAATTATAAAAACTTACCAAAACTCAATAGATTAACACCTTTCAAAAAAAAAATAGATTAACAACCTTAATCTTTATAAACGGTACCAGAATGACTTTTTCTTTTGAACGAACCAACAAACTTTCATTAATAAACCATCTTTCTAGCAAGGCGCTAGAAAAGAGGCTATACAGTATACACCAAAAATCAAAACAAAATTACATCACCTAGAATTGTTGTTTGACCTGTTAAAGTCAAAATTGTTGACATGAATGATAAATCATAAATGTTGTTTATGAATAATGTTTTAAAGTCAAAGTCAAAATAGTTGCAGTCTTCACAAGAACTTATTCTTGTCGCCACATCCGTTCATATCAGATTTGGAGTTCGGGATTGAATATTTCAATTTCATATTTGACTATTTTGGGTCTTTTTACATGCATTAACTGTTTGCACGTGTGCGTACAAGTCGTTTGTTTTTTTAATATTTTTTTATTTATTTTTATACTTGTTTTCTTATTATTAAATATTCCAATGTTTTCTAGAAACACTACGTCATGTGTTGCTTTAAATTTGAGTTACATTAACAAAGACCAAAAAGATGTTATTTAATCTAGATTGATATCGACAATGTACTTCATATAATTTAGTTGCATTCGGCGTAAGTCTCTAGATAATGACATATCATACCAAAAGGAAATCTTGTTTTATAAGTTGAGTCATATATTATCTATATTAGAAACATAGAAAAACGAAAATGATGATGTTACCTCATTTGATGACATTAGAATAAGCATTTAAGCAATATTCTTTTAATCAGTCGATCGCCTTATCGGTGCATTGGTTGGAACGTTCTAAAACTAGAGGACCTCCATAGATAATTCTAATATAAAAATAAAACTAATTATTACTTTCGTTTTTGAGGAGCCACTTGGGTTGTAGCTAGCGGTGTAAACGAGCTGATCCGAGCCCGACCAGACTCGAGCTCGGCTCATTTAATGTTTATTAGTTAATATATTAAATAAAAATAATACGCTCGTTTAGGCTCGATAGTTTGATAAGTTAAAAGTCTGGCTCAGCTCATTTATTAAACAACTTTAAATATATTACTAAAACTAATATTATATTGAGGCTCAATAAGGCTCGACGAGCCTGACGAGCTTCATATGCCAAGCTCGAGCTCGGGCTCGATAAGTAAACGAACATTGTTTAGGCTCGTTTCGAGCTTTTTATCGAGCCGATCTCAAGTAACTCATGAGCTGCTCGGCTTATTTAAAAGTTTAGTGTTAGACCTTACTAATTACAGCTTGAGCTTGAGTAAAGAACTATTCAAATCAAGGTGAGTCTTATTTATTAAAAAAAATATAATTGAAAAACATACTTGAGTCGCATTTTCTCTATAGGAGCATTCCAACGGGCATTCGTGGGAGTATTCATAAGCCCGTGTAGAGGAATGACCATAATATGTGAGGAGAGATGGATCCGTAGGATAATGTTTAATGTGACAGGGGGAGATGGAAGAGAGGAAGAGGGGATGCGTCCGTACAATGCCATGGTGTGCTCATTGACGTTACACTATACTCAACATCCAATTGAATGTTAAGCAACATCAATGACGAAAGCTTGAGTGGAGAACTATTTCCATTAGTGTCCCTTTAACTTATTTTTAAACCTTAAGGATATTTTGATGAATGATAACTAAAATTTAGAATGAAGTCTATGTCATTTATGCACAAGAAACATCCATTGGCCCATTACACAAACATAATATAAGCAAATTAAAAAAAAAATTAAAAAATGTGACACACAATTTTACACTCATTATCTATCCACTACAAACTGTTCGACACTTGTATTTCTCCTCTTCGGCGATCCACTCTCCGGCGACGCCGACCGCCGTTTCGACGCCACCCTAACCGCTCCGGCTCATCCAAATTAATCCGCAACGGAAAATTCAACAAAGCACGCGAACCACGCATCCGATACGCCGCTCTATCATACGCAACCGCCGCATCCTCCGCCGTCTCAAACGTCCCCAACCACACTCTCCCACCGTTCTTCGCCGGATCCCTTATCTCCGCCGCATACTTACCCCACGGCCGCCGCCTCACCCCTCTATAATGCTTCCCCCTCTCCTCCGCCGCCGCCACGTCACTCACCGCCGGCGACGGCGGCGACATCGCCGGAAAAGTCAAAATTTCCGGCGAAGATACAAAACTCTCCGGCTCCGATTTAACAGTGATCAAATTTTCCGGCGACGGTGGCAATTCAAAATCCAATGCTTCGTGAAGAAACCGAGCGATTAACATATCATCTGAATCATTCTGTTTCAATGGTAATTCACCCCACGTGTCCGAAAAGCAAGGAAACAAGGTATTGCTCCGGCAAGACATTGGCGGGAAGCCATCGCCGGAGTTAATGGCGGATGAATCGTCTAACAAATGCCGCGAATAGACTCAAGAAGAGCGAAATCGAATCGAACCCATTATTTGCCATCATATTTTTAGTAAGAATTAGTGACAAAAAAATGATTTGATTAGTTGTGAAATTTGTGTAAAGTCTTGGAATGGTTTTATGTTGGATGGTTGAAAGGTTTAAATAGGTTTGAGAATTAAGAAAGGTTCATGAACCTAGAATAGATAATGTTAGAAAAGTATTTAAAAATAATATAAATAAATTTGGTGTTTCCAACTTTGTTTGAAATGAAGACAATGGATGTTTCTTGGAAGCTCATTAATTCTAGTGGGCTTTTACACACGTGATATTTTTGTTTCAACTTGCATTGTTTGGTGAGGATGGATGAGATCATCCAACAATTTTTTTATTCATCAACAATTTTTAAAGCTACTTTTGAATTTAGTACATTGTTCGCTAGATGGGTAGGACCCCTGTGCTTGAGAAGGAATAACTTTACCACACTAAGATATAGCTAAGTTACAAGTCTTTTTGACATCATCTAACAAGTGTTCTTGCGTTTCCTAATGCCTTGTGATGGTTCAACAAAACTTCTCACTAGGGTTGCAAATGAACCATAAGTTTAGTGAATAGTTTGTGAACTGTTTAGCAGGAAATGTTCAGTGAATGCCCTGCGATGTTTCAACAAAACTTTTCGATTTTGGAGGCAACAGGGCATCGGCTATTCTGGGGAATAGATTGTGAAGACATCAAATTCGGACGGTATGGAAACAACAGCTCATCCTCCTCAGGGGCTATGTCTTGACGTATTATCCCTAAAGGAAGTGTTTCGGTGTACCCATGGGGGATTAATGTTCAAAGTGGCGTTTTATATGGGGTTTCAATGACAATAGTGGAGAAAATGGGTAGGATGTTGGTCGAACCGTTTTGCTTATCACCGAATAGACTCCCTTTGAAACAAACAAATTGGTATGAAGATCCAAGAGGAGTTCCTCACGAGCTTGCTGGTCACGTAAATGCCTCAGCAGATTGGCGTTTCTTTGGAGAAAAGCATCATCAAACCTAGACCTGGCCGGTTTTTTATTGGAGTTATGCGTGCCATGTCCCGAGGGTGCAGATGTTACCATGACTACCTCGGGATTAGATTTGGTTATCACTGTCGTGTTCAGACTGGAGACAATCACATCGTCATCTTCGTTATTCGTGACATCCTCAATTAAGGCTCCTGATTTGTCATTCCAAATCCATTTGAGAGAAAGAGATCTGCAAACGGATGGTGCCAACTAAAGATCCAAAATTGTTCCCTGGCTAAAATAGACGTAGGACTGAAAGGTTTGATTGAATCCTATAGAGGGTATGATCCTTCAAAATAATTAACTTTGTTAAGCTCGCCACATAGGAGGATCGAGGGTCTATGACCACCTTTCAGTGTGAGGATACATATTTGTTTTAGAGAGAGAAAGTGTGGTTCAGAGTGTAGAAGTTCGTGAGTCTTACCTGTACTTGAAGTGAGGGTATTTTTACTATTGAGACAAGTTGTTTCAGTGGGCCCAGATGGTTCGAACCAACAGTACTTTTTTCAGTGGGTTTAGTCACTCACTGAGCCTGGAGCTTCGCAACATGATTGTTAGGAGTTTGTCTACTTCGTTCCTCAGTATCTTATGATGTTTCGGGGCCGAAGTGATTTAGTTTGGTATAACTTCTTATACCTCTTTAGAAATTTATGTTGTTTTACCTCTACGTAAGTTGTCAACCCTAAATGATATATTAGGGGGTTGCCCGCACATTATTGCGGGGACATTACAACGATATAATACTAGTAGGAACCCGCGCGTTGCAGCGGGGTTAGCTAAATTGCAAGTGTTTTGATTTGGTTGTCAGATTGTGGTTATGCTATGTTAGAAAGAGAGACCGAGGATACGTACCATGTTGTAGGGGTGAGTAAACCTTAACCGTTAACCGAAATTTGGTTATCGAAGTGTGGTTGTGTGTAGTATTCGGCATATGTGATAATAAGGAAAGGGAAGATCACAACACAAGTAATAGATGAGATTATAAATAAGTATTTTTGTACACGATTCAAGTCATTAGGAACACCCTACGCAATTTCTTCACCATTTTCATTTTTTATTAACGTAAATGAAATGGATATTGGGTAAAAAGTCAAATGGTCAGGTCTCTATTAGCATGAGGATGTCAACTGCAAAACAAGTTAACTATAAGATTAAGAAAAGATTGAAAACATTAAGAAACATCTCAATTAAAACATAATTATATTAAACTAATAATGTACCAGGAAGAAGCTGGTTATAACCATTATGACCAGCATGTAGTCTAGCCAACACTCCAAGAGGAGGTGCAATGTTATATGTAGCAGGCTCAGTCTGCTGATAGTTGTCTCTTTGATCAGCAAAATTAGAAGGATTCGGTCGCTTGCGTTTCAGCTATACCATGTAGCACAAATGAAGGATTAAGTAATTAACCTTAATCAACACAATCGATGAACCTCTATGATGTACTTGTCGAGGGTAGTTTTTCCCATAACCAACCATATAACTTGTTGTTATTGGGTTGTCTCCAAGAATATAGTCCACCTACAAAACATTCATAAACACTACAAAAGTTTAGATGTTGATTATTACATTAATGTTTTCAAATAGCCTAAGCCTATGTTTTGGGTCCCCATGTATCGAATGCCCCGAATCATCGCATTCCAACACACTGAATTCCTAACCGACATTCTATCAAAAATAACCTGAGCAACATCCGGTCTCCCACATTACAATACATATAGACTAAAGTCGTGCCAATAATCAAACTCACATTCACCGACATCCGAATCATCACTCCATGAACAGACCTCCCCTCTTTCAACCTACACGACCTCCCACAAGCCGTAACCACACAAACAACCGTCGTATCATTCCACTCACCACCCATCCCAACCATCATCCTAAACAACTTCAACACATTCCCCGGACTCTTCCCATCCAAATACCCCTTCATCAACACATTCCACGACACCACATTCCTCTCACACATCTTATCAAACAACCCATGAGCCAACCCATATCACCAACCTTCACATACCCATCAACCATCGAGTTCCACGACACCAAATCTCTCAGTTTGGTTTAAGCATTCCATCAAGCAACTGATGTGCATTTATCAAACCTTAAGCTTTTAAACACCACAACATAGAAATTATATTTATACAGCAACACAATGCACAAAACCTTGTAAAACACCCTAACATATAGCATTTAAACATGAAGATCCAAAGGAGTTCCAGAGCAATTAAAATTAACTAAAATCATCCAAAATCAAACAAAATGGATACCAAATTAGAGGTAGGAAGAAGGGGACTTGATATCTTCATCCAATCGATTCTTGAGGTTGTTCAATTTGTAGCACAGAGGCTGTTCAATTCTTGAGAGTTGAGTCTATATATAAAGAACATACTGTTCAAAGAAAAGAAACCATCAACGTAACCGACAGTGCTTGATTTCTTAATTTAATCACCTTTAATTGCCCATTAAATCAGGAATTAAAGCTTTCTGAGCTGTAACCAAAAACTAGCGTCTTAAAGAATCTCTAAATACGCGTCTTAAGCCTGTTGGAGGGAGGATGCAGTACGTGCTTGGGAACTTAGGTTGGTGCTACCAACTTATCGACTGCCATTTGTTTTAAGAAAACTTTTATCTTAAGTATGTTAAATTCTAATACTCACTAATTTTAAGTAATAAATTTACCTCTTTTTACTTGTATAAATGGGAAGTGATTTAAATCATCAAAATTATTTTACACTCGTCATATTGATAATCTATTAACATTATATAATAATTAAAACAATGGTATCACGTACATAACATTCTTGTTTCTTTTTGTGAAAACTAAAACATAAATAAACAAAATATTAGAGCTTGTAACATATATGCTGATACACTAAGACTGCAGGGAGTAGGGCGGGAAGGGGAGGGGCGGGAAGCTTTCATGGGCTGGAACACCACCCCTAGGGGGCGTGGAGGTGAGGGCGGGAGTGGCACGCGGGGAGAGGAAGCTTGGCGTGGGGGGAGGGGGAAGCCACGTGTCGAAGTGCGATTGGCCGATTTTTTTTCTTTTTTCTTTTAACCTTAACACAATATAATATTATTCCTTTCACCCCCTTTTCCCCCTTCCACTCCCCACAATCCCCCCCACATGGGTCCCACAAGTGTCACATGACGCTTCACCCCCCCCTCCCCCCCCCTCCACTCCCTCTACTCTAAAACATAACTGAAGTTATTAATAGAAATTGATTAATTATGTTTTGATATAAATTTGTCTCAAGTTCCTTAAAAGGATAAGTTAGTGGGTTTTAAATTGTGGTTTAATGAAATTTATGAAAGGGGTTGCATGTGTGAGAATAAAAAGTGTGTAGCACACATATACAATGGGCATTACATATTGTACATAAGGGTATAAATGGGAAAAAATGATCAAAGATTACACTTTTGTGAAGAGTCTCTTGATATGTCATCTTAAAATGTTTGTGAAATTACCTTCTTGTCCATCTAGGATGTATTATATAGTAGTATAGATATAGATATACGAGTGATTATAATTAACTTTTTTTTCAAAACAACAATTTTTACTCCTAGTTAACACCCAATCAATATACACTTGTTGGGATACGAATCGACACTTGCTAGGTGCATGTAAAATGTAAGTCATCTGAAACTGAAAAAAATGAAAGGACCAAGATTTTTTTTTTTTGAACGGCTAATGAAAGGACCAAGATAAGAATAACTTTATCAATAATGTTCAAAAGTCAAATAGTTTGAAGTCTTTTGTTCTTAAACGTTATATAAGACCTTATATTCTTCGTCACAACCGTTCATATTGGAGCCCAAAATGGTAAAAATTGCGACTATATCTAACTATAATTTCTCACCCGTCGTGACACGTGAATATGACTTAAACATCTTCTAGAAACCTATGTCATGCGTTTCTTTAAAAAATGAATATATTTAATATAATAATGTTACTATTGAAAGAAAGTTGATATATTTATACCAACAAAGACCAAAAAAGATATTATTTAACCAAGATTGATACCGACGATGTTTTTATTATATCATTCAGTTTCTTTCGGGGGTAGCTTTCAAGCTAAAATACAAATCAGATGATAGTTCGAGTTCATATTTTATGTTTTATTAGATGCAAAAGATATTATTATTATTATTATTATTATTATTATTATTATTATTATTATTATTATTATTATTATTATTATTATTATTATTATTATTATTATTATTATTATTATTATAGAAAACCGGTGACGAGTCGATTGATCATGTTTTCATAATGTTACATCTGTAGTTTGGCATTGGATCATTTCTTGGTACGACATCCCTCCCATTTTCGATCCATGATATTCTTGACAATCATAAACATATACTGAAAGCTGGGCACAAGAGGAAGATAGTGCAATCTATCATTATCACAGCGTGTTGGTGTGTTTGAAGGGTGTGAAACAACTTTATTTTCTCCAACAAGCGTGTTGGTGTATCTAAAAGGCGTGAAACAATTAAGGTTGAGAACATCCTTGGTGACGTTAAAGTGTTGAGCTATTTGTGGATCAAAAATAGGTATAAATGTTTAGATATTGACGGGGCTAAATGGAGAATGTTTGCTTTGTAATTGTTGTTTCTCTTTGTTTTGCGGCATTTGCTAGCTGCTTGTTAGCAGAGAGGCGTTTGGCCAGTGTTTCTAATGGAAAGTTAAAAAAAACTGGATCAAGCAGCACTAGATAGTTTAAAAGCACACACCGAAACAAGGCCATTAGTTCCAATCCAACAAATGAAGTTTTGTCATATATTAATCCGATTCATTGCTCTCTTTGAACTCCTTTTAATTTTGTTAAAAATACTATCATTTCTAGCTTTCCATAAAAAACCAAATCGACCCCAACATGATCGATTAAACCTCTTAACCTCGTTTCCCTACAAAGATTCGGCTTTTGTAACATCTCTTTCATTGAGTCCTCAATCCCCCTGGAATCTTATACCAAATTGTAACCAGACTCCAAACCTCAGTAGCCAATTGAGAGGAAACAAATAAATGGTTAGTAGATTCAAGAACCATTCCACATAAATTACAAACCGCACTTGAAAGAATGTTGGAAAAATGGTAGTGAAAATGAGTTTTTCATTAATTTTGGACTTAAATAAATATATTTATATATGTGTTATATAAATAATTATTTGTGGGTTTGTGTACTATATTGTGAGAGCATCACAATGAATCAAACCATGTCCAAAATGGAGCTAAGATGAATGAGATATCGAAGCTTGAAAGTTGTAGGTTGGAACAACCAAAGATGAGAAAATGGATTAAGTTTTGTCCCACATTGGTGGGATGACAAAACATGAAGTGGTTTATAAGGAGGAGCACTCCTTGTATATTGTTTAGCATGAGCCAAACACTAGTGGGACCCTGCGCGTGAGGCGTGGGCGATGGGCGCAATGTGGCGCGCTTTGATGGTGCACTTTGCACATACGAACACGGGCTGGCGCGTCAATTTCTACACAGTCTCTGGTTGTTAGAAAAGACCGTTTTAACTCGTGTCATAAACAAAACGTAAGTTTCAGTTTGACCACTTAAAACGACTTTAATCCATTCATTACGAATTAATATCTTTTATTACAGGATTGATTATCCTGATTAATTACGATATTAATGATTAATATGTTTCAACATAATGTGAATATAAGTATGAGGTCTTGGCTCATATTTTATACACATGAGATCAGAGAATCTCTAATTCACTAGAAACATTATCTACAATAAACAAAACGTAAGTTTCAGTTTGACCACTTAAAACGACTTTAATCCATTCATTACGAATTAATATCTTTTATTACAGCTGATTAATTACGATATTAATGATTAATATGTTTCAACATAATGTGAATATAAGTATGAGGTCTTGGCTCATATTTTATTCACATGAGATCAGAGAATCTCTAATTCACTAGAAACATTATCTACAATAAACAAAACGTAAGTTTCAGTTTGACCACTTAAAACGACTTTAATCCATTCATTACGAATTAATATCTTTTATTACAGGATTGATTATCCTGATTAATTACGATATTAATGATTAATATGTTTCAACATAATGTGAATATAAGTATGAGGTCTTGGCTCATATTTTATACACATGAGATCAGAGAATCTCTAATTCACTAGAAACATTATCTACAAATTGAGAGGAGTACTCTCAAGTCCACAAACAACTTTCTTTTTCCTAATTTTATGAACACAAATTACATGGTGTTGTACCCTGGGAGACAGGCCGTCTGAGAGGAGGCGCGGAATCTGTTTTAAGGGCCCCGTGTCAAACACGATCCTCAACCAAAACCATCGACTATTTCTTTATTCTTGCAGAGAAGATTAGTAGAAGATGATGCGGTTGAAGTTGCTTTAATCAACTTTAGGTACATTTTGTTTGTATCTTTATTAATTTATTTCATTTTGTATACGGTATTGTACTTTGTATTTCTTACCAATAACGAGAGTATCGTTATAGATTTATTTTTATTTTTATTATTATTTCAATAAAATAGTGAACCCTACTTCTTACAAAGAAAACATTTTGCTTCACAAGAGCCATACGTGTAGCCCTATATTTTGATCGGAATCTATTTTGACCAAATGAACAAACAATTTTAATGGAAAACATTTTAGCTTTCAATTTTTGAGTTGGTAGTGGATCGAGAATTCACTTGGAAAGTTCCCAACCACATCTATCGATCTAAACTTGCAAACGAGTGTATAATTTTTGTTCTCTCTTTAATGCATTGCAAATAAGCATACACTATTTTTGTTATCTCATCCACACATTCACATAATTTGAATTTCAACTCTTGATAAATTAACCAAAGTATAAAACAAATTTGTCATTTATGCACAAAATATCAACCATAAAAAAATTAAAGAAATATGACACACAATAAGGTTGCATGGTGTGGTATGGCGACACCCTCCACCTTAGTTAGTTAACCACGGAAACACCGCTGGGGTGCCAAAACAAGGCACCAAGGGCTCTTCTATGAGTGGCTTGGCTAGCGCAAGTGTGAATGTGATATGGGACCTCTATGCCAACCCATAAGCCAATCAAAATCCTCCATTTAACGTTAAAGGAAAGGAGTGTGAAAAGGCATTATGCAACGTAAAAGTCATTGTGTACCAGCCACACACATTTCGCCACTTGGATTTCTTTCCACTATTCTCCTCTTCGGGGATCTATTCTCCGAAGAACTTGCTGGTGACGTCGACCTCCGTTTCGACGCTACCCTAACCGGCTCCGGCTCACCGGAATTAATCCTCAACGGAAAATTCAACAAAGCACGCGAACCACGCATCCGATACGCCGCCCTATCATACGCAACCGCCGCATCCTCCGCCGTCTCATACGTCCCCAACCACACCCGCGCACCATTCTTTGCCGGATCCCTTATCTCCGCCGCAAACTTACCTCACGGCCGCCGCCTCACCCCTCTATAATGCTTCCCCTTCCCCTCCGCCACCGCCACGTCACTCACCGCCGCGACTTCGCCGGAAAACTCGAAATCTCCGGCGAAGATACATAATTCTCCGGCTCAGATTTCACAGTAGTCATATTTTCCGACAATGTTACCGTCGGCGACGGTGAGCATTCAAAATCCAACGTTTCGTGAAGAAACCGAGCGATTAACATATCATCTGAATCATTCTGTTTCAATGGTAATTCACCCCACGTGTCCGAAAAACAAGGAAACAAGGTATTGCTCCGGCAAGACATTGGCGGGAAGCCATCGCCGGAGTTAATGGTGGATGAATCGTCTAACAAATACCGGCGAATAGACTCGAGAAGAGCGAAATCGGAATCGAACCCATTATTTGGCATCATGTTTTTAGCTAAAATTTGATCAGTGACAAAAAAATGAAATAATAATTATTTAGTTGTGAGACTATTAGATCGGTTTTCAGTTGAAGGATGAAAAGGTTTATTATATAGGTGTGAGGGTTTAGGAAAGGTTCATGCACCTGGTATGGATAATGTTTAAAAAAGTAATTAAAAGATTAATAAAATGAATTAGTTGTTTATAAATTTGTTGGACACGAGGAAAATTGATGTTTCTTGGAAGGTGATTAATTAATTTGTTAATTGTAGTGGGATAATACGCACGTGAGTGTATGTTGCAAGTTGCATTGTTGATGAGGATGGATGACGTATTTAGTTAGATAGGGTTAGATTAAGTCTTAAGCTAGGATTACGGTTGGATTAAGGTTGTACTTTATGTTAGACTGTTAGAGCACCCACAATGGCTCCCTACCGGACGGTTCGGTGGGGATGAACAGACCACGGAGATGGTTTGAAGCATTGAGGAGGTTGAAAATGTTGGATCCGTCCTCTAAATTAGTATGGTCCATTAGAGATGAGGTAGGGACGTGCATGTGAGAGTTGAATAAAAAAAATTCAACTTTTAAAAATTGCAATTTACTTATTTTTTATTTTAATAAATAAATAATATTATTTGTTTAATAAAAAATGGAGTATATAAATGTAGATAAAATATAGGTGATAAAGAGGAGGTTTGAAATGTTTTGGGTGCTCTTTGGACCATATTTTAATATTTGAAATGGTTTAAAATGATGTTACATGGTAATGTGACGGTTTGAAGTGGTTTGTTTGAATAGTGGGTGCTCTTTGGCCATATTTTAATATTTGAGAAATGATTGATGTTTGAACCGTGCAAATGCAAATTTGAATTTGCATGCTTGGTTGTCTTTTGTGTTAGGACCATTTTTTTATATTTGAGAAATGAATCAATGATTGACGAATGTCGATCTAATAATAGAATTACATATTTAATACATGAAACACCAACTTAAAATTACCATATATGCATAATTACGCTTGTATAAAACTTAGGGATGTACCAAAATAATTGGGCTTTGTTGAACATTAAAAAAACATTTGGGTATCTCGCTATAAGTACCATAATATATGTATGCGTTTAGACACATCTATAAACCATTTTTTTATAGTTCATTCTAACATATAGATAGAGATTACAATATGAATCACTGCATTTGTACATGACGATGATTCAAAGCATATCAACGCCTTTAACATAACACAATCAATCGATGTTTTCTCGTTGGTTCTCAAGGCCAATAACGTGAGTGGTGTTATTAAACGGTATTAACTTATCAAAGTTCATAACACAACTTATGCCACTTCAAAGCCACGATATTCAAGTTGATTGTTGCTCTTTTACAACGAGTTGTCTTTCGCATTTCTAAATAACAAGGATGAGCTAACTTACGTACGTGTTGATTGTTGCTCTTTTACCGAATATGTGAATATGTTGTATCTTACATATATGTAAAAATAACGAACTTTATCTAGACGAGCTAATAAAAAATTTACTTGTATATTTTAGATATTTTTGAGACTATGACAATCCCCAAGTTTTCGAACTACACATGTCTGTAGTTAGTTACATAAAATTAAGCAAAAAAAATGCTTTAACTTTATATAAACAGCAGGGCCACGTTATTGAGACGGTAAAAAAATTCCGTTGCCGGGACTTGAACCCGGGTCTCTCGGGTGAGAGCCGAGTATCCTAACCAACTAGACTACAACGGATTTTTATTAAGCTTCGAAAGATATTTATTATATCAGCAAATACAAGGCATTATTTTTTTTTTTTGTAAATACACTACCTCTGTTAGTAATAGCATTTACTTTCCAATATATAATTTACAAACTAACACCTTTTTTAAATAACTATGATCGCATGTTTTGTTGAGCATGATAGTCTAAATCCTTGTCAGAAAGGCTCATAACAAATCACACATTTCTTAAATTATGGATGCGAAAATTTATGGGTGTTATCAGGTTTTACTAGCTTTTTTTTATAACTAGCTCAAAATGTGATCAATACTCTTAAGTCGTAACTTCGGCTCAATGAAATAACATGGACGAAAAACCATAGGCCCGAATCATCTAAGTCTTCACAAAACCCAACAAGATTAATGACATATTGACATATATATGCTTATTAGGTTTTTGCATGACTTGAACGACACTAAGGCTCCTCAAATCCGTAACAACCCCCATGTTAAGTTGTTAACTCATGCCTGTTTATTCTTATGTTTTTTTCCATTGCACACATCAAGTAGCCCAATTGATTTGCCCAACTATTTTCTGTTGATGTAGTCCAAAGCCCAAACGATTTAATCCTTTCTTTTTCTCGTTTCCTTAATGATATTTATTTAAGAATAAAAAGGTAAGTGGTAGATGAATAGCTGGCATGTGTTAACCACCAAGTCTAAAAGAACTATTTTCATTTGTTGTTGTGGTCAAATGTTATTTTTTATTCTTTTTAATTTTTTTATGGCAAATGGTTCAGTCGATGAAGCTATGCCTAACACCCTGCAAATTTTTTAAGTTTCCGATCTCTGGAGGAATAACTCTGGTAAGCTCGTTACCAGAGACCGCTAAATATTCTAAAAAAGGAAATCGACCGTATTTTGAAGGAATTATTCCAGTAAAATAATTCCCACCTAGATGAAGATGAACAAGATTTGACATATTTGGTATACTAACGGGTAAGTCAACGGTGAGATTATTATTATAAAGGTCAAGGACTTGTAGGGATTTAAGTGAAATAAGTTGTGGCGGGAAAGTGTAACTGAATATGTTATTGGAGAGGTTAAGGTAAATGAGGTTTGTTAGGTTACCGATTTGTGGTGGGATGGGTCCGGCGAGGCTATTGGACAGGTTGAGTTGCAAGTTAGTCTCATTAGTTCTGATTTCTATTTATCAGGCGTTTAAGACCTCCACGGTGGTTCATCGCCAAGGTAGGCGTTTACAGTGACCAAGCCGTCCTTTGCGGGCAGCGGTGGTGCGGGCATGTTTGATATATAGTAATAATATATAACTAAGGTACACTTTTAGCCCTTATAAAATAGTAACTAGTTTAATAGAAACTATAACTAGGCAAAATGACATATTATTTTATAAGGGCTAAACGTGTAAATCATTTTCAAAGTTAACCAGACTTTTTAACGGAAGTTAACCTAAAGGACAGAGGGTGTAGCTTATTTAGAAAAGAAAGGACCGAATGAGTGAAAAATTAACATAAAGGGCATAGAGTATAATTTCGCTAATAACTAAAGGACAATCTGTGTAATTTTATCTAAGACCAATGTGAGTATACTTATCCCCTTTTTAACTTTTTCTTAGACTTTTGGGGTGAAACATGTACACCTATTAAACATACACGTGCACGCATTCATAAACGCTTTACATACAATTCATATATGTGTTATGATTGAATCCTTGTGCTTTACGCTTAAACGTAAACGTAGTATACTTACAAACGTAAAAAAAATCATTAACTTAGTTACTCGATTTTAACAATGGACAACGCTATTTGGATTGACAACCCACCTAGTTTTTTTTATATAAAATGACGCTGTTTACCATTTTCGTTATTTTAATTGTATAATATAAGGCTTTATAAAATTTTGAATATACCATTGCAACGAACTTATTGTTCTCTACACTACGATACAAGTTTTACTCAGAATCAAAGGAATAAAATGTCACTGTTTTTTATGTACTTTACCGTTATATGGTATTCTCCATGTTCACAAAGAATTTTTTGTTGAAAACAGATTTATATTAAAACAAGATATCTTGTTGTATCATAAGCTATAACGAGTGTCTGTGCTGTATTGTTACCATAACTAATAAAACCGATATCACTCGAACAACAACAATACCATTGCAAGCATCGGTATTTATGGAATTCGATCAATAAAAAACACGTGTTAGTATCCTCTTTTAACATACGTCTTTGAGTTGCTATACCGGGTGCCATAAGACAAAATTCTGAATTTACCACCCCTAACACATCTATTTTTACTCCTTGTAAATAAAAGTAGAGCAAGAGTCATCATTCTTTCTCATCGCATTCGGACACACACTAGCCACATCTCACACACACTTTGCCTTCAACTTGTAGCTCAAAGTCTCAACCGATGTAAGTGTGTACATATATATAACAACTATTAATATTATTATATTATATCATCATTTGCCTTTCAATTCCTTCATTACTTTTGAATCTTAATATTTGTTTTCAGGGGTTTGTAAGGTTCAATTTAGGGTTCACAACAATAATATTCACTAAAGAAACAATCAAAGAGCTAAAGAGGGGCAAAGTGCTGTGTGTGTGTGAGTGTGTGAATAGATATAAAAGATTACAATGCGACTGTTTCCTATTAATTCATCAAGAGAGCTAAGCAATGAAGGAAAGGATGAAGCTTTAGTGTATCTTAATGTATATGATCTGACCCCTGTTAATGATTACCTTTACTGGTTAGGATTTGGGATCTTCCATTCTGGTATTGAAGGTACTCAAGTTCTTTACTTTCTTTGATAAAGATGTTTGATTGATTGTTTTATGAATTGGGTATTGCATATTTTGTTAAGTAGTAATTGTATAGAGTAATATAGAGTTGAACAAAGGGCGGTGCTTTAGCGGTATCCAGATGACTTTCTATATGGGAAGTTGTGAGTTGGAGTCTTGTTCGTGACAAAATGTCATGGACGAGTGAGGGGTTTTGTTACGGTAGGTCTTCGGGCGGTGGGTTTGCCCTGAAATTGGTGACGGGCATGGTTGTAAAAACCGTGCCTAGCTTCCAATTAATCGTTAGTTGGAGGTTCGTCGAGTAACTTTCATCTAATCAGCCAATTAATTGATAGGCGGTCAATGGTTGTCAAATGCGGTCCTAGTCGGCCAAAAATCGGTGATGGTCCGGTGATTCTGGCTAGATTCCGGCCAAAACCTATAAATGCCGCCCAGATTCCCGCAAAAACGTTTAAATGTATCACAGTGGGCCTTTGGGCGATGGGTTTCCCTTGGAATTGGTGACGCGGGTCATCAGAGTTGTTTGCGATCGCGGGCGTGGGTGGCCTTTTGCCTATGGATGTATCCGGGTGGCCGGGCTTTGTTGGACATTAAAAAAAAACAAAGAATTGACTTTGAATGTTGCTATCTGGTTATGTGGTTATATAAGTATTTAGTTGGATGTTGAAAGATGAATCTAGTTGACTAAAGAGTAAACCTGTATGTATTTTTGCTTTATGTTATTATTGTTTTGCCCCCTTTGCAAGTTTCAGGTTTGAGATTTTGGTAATACCAATCTTTTAAGATTTTTGTAACTGTGCGGCGTTTGATTGTTTTTAGTACATGAAAGGTGATAACAGGAAATGATAAATGTGATATAGATCGTTTAGAGCAACTAGTTAAAGGAAGATCTTGGATATTTAACACTTTACTTTAACTGATAAGTGTTCTAATGGTTAAATATATGAAAACATCTTGGTTTTAAAAAGAGTGAGGCGAACAAAAGGGACGAGGTCTAAAACCGAGGCGCAAAGCGCAAAAGTTGGGGGCTTTTCGTACGCAAGGCGCCAGATGATTATATAATTTTTTAATATATCCCATAAGTTTTTAACTTCCCCTTCCCAAATGATAGCTACACAAAAGTTTTTTATATGATTTTACCTACATGTACAACCCAAAAAACCCAATGTACAACATGTTGCTGCAAAAAAAATGCCCGGGTATAAGAGGCGTGCGCCTTAGGCTACAAAAAGCCCAGAAAAAGCCCAAAAAAGCGTGCCTTTTTGCGCTTCTTTTATTTCTTTTAGGCGTTGAGCGAAAAAGCCCCAAGACCTGCACCTTGTTGCGCCTCGCTCCTAGGCACGCCTCAGGCGCCCTTTTTAATACCAAGGAAAACACCCATAAGTACTAAGCTAAAACGAAGCCATGAAGCGCTAGAAGAGGAGCACAAACACTATGACCACGAAACCTGCAAAACCAGAGGTGTTTGCTTCAAGAGCCAAGTTGATATAGAGAAAAACTGTTAACCCTTGATGATTAAAGATTTGTATTTAAAAGTCTTTGAAAGTACCATACATGTCCGGGAAAGTAGACCTGGGATTCTGGGAACTGAATTCACAAAAAAAAAAAAAGTTATATGGCTTCAACGTAATGGAAATCTTTACGACACAAAGAGCTGTCATTCCAGAACCGATCATTGAGACAAGTTCCGGGTTAATGGATTCATTTGATTTACCTTTGCCCTTTTTATAGTCAATCTAGTGTAGATTGTTGTGCAGCGCGTCTAGTATGAATTTTGGAGTAGCATTAATGCATTATCGAGTACATATGTATTACCATGATTACAGGCTTAGATCTTGGTTCTAATTGACATGGTTATTTTACTTTATTTAATGTTATTAAGTTATTCATTATGATTATTATTCTAGCAAACTAACATCTTGAGAAAATAAAAGATCTAATTAAGTTAATATGTTTGCATTCTCTGATATGATAAAACAGCATATGACATGGAATATGCATTTGGGGCACACGAGTACCCGACCAGTGGGGTGTTTGAGGTGGAACCCAAAAGTTGCCCGGGTTTTATCTTCAGGCGATCCATTCCTTTGGGCGCCACTAACATGTCTCCTACAGAATTCCGGTCTTTCATGGAGAATCTTTCTAATAAATATCATGGTGATACTTACCATTTGATTGCCAAAAACTGCAATCATTTCACTAATGAAGCAAGCATCCAGTTGACTGGAAAACCAATCCCTGGATGGGTCAACCGTTTGGCTAAAGTCGGTAAGCTATAACGTCCTCCTGTTTTGTATTTTATTTGAGTTAGTGACTTTCAAAATCATGGTCAGTTATACTCTGCAAAGTCCATAACTAATTTGTTTTTGGTATGATACAAACTTCATAAATCTTATTTTAACATTGTTTAAAAAGCTTAAAACTTGCTTAACATAATTTAAAAAAATCCAACAAAAAGAGACATAAGAGATGATATTAAATTTTGATAATATATAAGTTGATATTAAATTTATATAATATTTTTTGTTGATTTTATTTGAGGAATAGTATTATTTTTCTAATACATAATATATTTTACTTTTTTTGTTCGTTTTTTTTATCTCAGGCCCACGCTTTTTTTTGCACCTTGCGCCTAGGCCACAGGCGAGGCCTATGCGCCTTATGTGCGCCTAGCGCCTTTGAAAACTATGTAGGCAGTTTTAATGTAAGCTATACAATTAACATTTTACTTATTTTGATAAACAGGTTCTTTCTGCAACTGTTTACTGCCGGAAAACATTCAAGTTGCAGCCGTAAGACATCTTCCTGATCATGCAACTTATCCAAGTGAGTCTTCACTTTCTTTTTTAGCAACATATCACTTGAATAATCAATCTTCAAAGATACAATGAGTGTTTTATTGTCGAAATAGATGAAGGGTCAAGTTCTGGTAATTCGTCTTTCACAATGGAGAGCGAAGAAGATGAAGTAGACCATCATCTGTTAACTGCGCCAAATAGCGATGTAGCATTTTTGCAGGACAAACCAGTGAGACTAGCTAAAGACCTCCTTTAAGTTTCTATGTTATCTATAATTTAGTCGATAATCGATATTTTATAGTAGAGTGTATAGATTATTCATTCTTGAGTGCTCCACTTCTTCCTGCTAGAATGCTTATGTTTGTTGTTGTGTGTATGATTAAGAAAAAAAATGTTTTGTTATTAATCAAATGACTTATGAATATCAAATATGCACTTGAAGTGTAAAGGGCCATTTTTATCGGCACGTTTAAAACTTAATACTAGGGGTTGTTTGTTTCAGTTCTTAATGGGATAGATGTCTACATTCAGACTGTTGGTTTTGCGAGCTGATATCTGAATCGGTCATACATTTGCCTTTGAATGGGTAAGCATTATACCGAGTCTGAATGGTTCAGACCTTTTACTGATTCAGCACTTACCTATTCAGAATTTGCCAAACATCCAATAATAAAGATAAAAACAAAAAGAAACAAATTTGTGTAATATGATTACATATATATGTAATCATGATGTATGCAATGATTATTAAAATGTATCATACAATAACAATATCTAGTGTGTAGACAACCAATTATAAATATAATTCCTTGTGAATAACGGTTATCTAGATTAGGTATATAATGCGAGTTTCAACCAATTTGTGTTTCGTAATAGATTATTACATGGCTGCTTGTATTCGCTAGTATGACATTCATCTGCATGTTTCACTTCGTTTTACGTGATCGTATTTCTCATTTTATGAAATGTTCGCTACACTTTGTGCGCGCTACTTACTATGTGAACGTTCTTAAAATGAGAAATATGAGATTACGGATAGATTTTCATGGTAACAAAATGCAATATGAGATTAAGTGGAATGTGTGACCGTCTAGCGGACACATAAGCCTACCATAAGGGGCAAGAGTTCATTTTCAGCAAAATTAGTTTCGCTATTCAAAAAGTAGTGGTGGCATAGCTTGTCGCTCGTCTTCCTTTTATCCTAATGCAAATTATGCTATGTATGAAATGAAATTTAATATTGGTATTTAAAAAAATGATAAGTATTGTGTCTCATGAGTCATGACTATATACCTCTCACATGTATATAGAATTATAACCTAGCTGTACTTTTTTGTGTACTCTACACTAAATTATATGTATGAGGAAGAGAGATTTTTGATGCCGGCGGAAGGTCGAAGAAAGATGCGATAGATAGTAACGTGGAGAGAGATTTTAAGATAACCTTTTGTCTTTTGGTATAAGTACACAACTAATTGTTTATTTTTATAATTAACTCATTGTTATGACTTATGATCCTTAGTCAAATTAATAAGTGTTAACTTTGTTCTAATATTATTTTATAGATTTTAAATAAGATAATTGCAAAATTTAATTTTATTTGAACGGCTAGATCAAATGACAGCATGCAATATTTGTGAACCCACAAGACTCGGGTTCAACGTGGCTCATCTATGCCAATGACGCTTCCTATTTTCCAAGTAGGAATCAGTGACAACTTCCCTGATTCCAAATAATACCAACCTCCTCTCCACTAAGGAGCATAGAGACTAGAGATTATCACCCTAGAAGTTTCTCCATTATTCTTGTCACAAAATTTAAACTCGGTACTTATTTGTGACCACAAGACTAGCATAATTATTATTACCAACTCAACTAGTCGATTCCCGGAAACAATTATTTCTTTTAGAGTCACTAGGTTTAACGATTCATGATATAAAAGAAAAATAATAATAAAAAAACTAATTGCAAGTCATAAATATTTTTAGACTATGGGGTGTGGGTGGGGAAAACCTTCGGGAAAGATGAGGTGGACGATTCCCCGAAGGGGAACACCGCCCCCCCCCCCCCCCCCCCCGATCTTCCATCGGTGTACTCGGGAGAAAAGTCCCGATCTCCCCGTCCCTTAATTCAATGCAATTCTTCCCCACTTGCAGACTATAATATTATATATATTATTATAATATTACTTTTTACTTTAGTTTGAATTTAATATTAATATTAATATTTTTTATATAATAATATAATAACAATACATATAATAATATAGAGGGAGGAGGGGGAAGGAGGGGGAACCATTTCCCCTAGAAGGGGGAGGGGAAGGGGAAGATGACGTGGCGCTGATGTGGAGAAGGGGGGGGAAGGGGGAAGGGGAACCACACCCCATAGTCTTATAGCTTTTCAACTCATCTTCTTGTTCTTGATTTTTGTTTTTATTCTTCTTGCAAAAGATCCCGTCAAATTACTTGGTTGCCGTCAGATTTATAAAAAATATTATGCTCTATGACACGTGTATTATCATGATTGGTAAGATACACATTGTTCAACTACGATGAGTAGATTCGAACCGTATATCCATATCCATTATTATATCCACATGACCCCCAAAACCACTTCCAAACATCAACCTATATTATTATGCATGTATGTATGTATGTATTTATACGAACTTCTTCTTTACTCGTTCACACAAACGTACATTTTTTGCAACCAAATATAAGTGTTGTCCAACCTATTCATTTGTTAATGAAATAATGAATAGACTTGCAAAGTGTTTAGCAAACTATGTCCCTCTTACACCTCTCACTTTCCTCAAGAGGGCCTCCGTGGTTTACTCGAACAGGACTTCGATCGTATACGATGGAGTCGACTACAACTGGAGCCAAACATACGAGCGATGCTGCCGTCTTGCGTATTCTCTCCGATCGCTTAATGTTGTCAAGGATGATGTTGTAAGTTTTTGTTTTGTACATCTTGAATATGTTGTGTACACCATAACCATTCTAAACAAACTAAACTATATAGGGAGTTTTGAATGGTTATCTATATATAACTTTAGGCTTTCTTTTTTATAAAGTGTTCTACATTGATTACAACTATAAATAACATTTTCTTAAACTATGGTTTGTTGGTTGGTAACTCATGATTGTCATTCACCTTTGACCAAGTAACCTGGCTATACAAGTTGGGGTTCCACAACACACTATCAAAGTCTATGAGACACTAGTGAAATCCGGGCGTGCTAACCTCGGAATGCAACCAACACCTCTATCCGAGTGCAATCAAAATTTACTGGTTTCGCTGTGCCTTGAACTTAACAGGGAATGGCCTCAAAATATGACAAGTGAAATGTCAAGAAGTGTACAAATGATATATATAGCGACCCACTTGTTAAATGTAATTCGAGTAAACACAAATCCCCTACATCTTTGGCGTGCACACCCTCATGCATAGTTGCGGACTTGTTAGACAACACCTTTGAAAGATTGACTTAACTTTGGATTTATCGCTAAATGGACACTGATAACATATTCAATCCTAGCGCGCACTGACCATGTTCATGTTCCTAACCACCGCCACCCAGGCCAAAGGATCATCATCATACTCAGTTAATCCCACCAATAGCAAAAGCTAAGGTGTGATCTGATGAGGGTAAGATGTCCTCTACCCCGGGCCAAAGGATCAAAATCGCTAAAATATAACTTTTCGCGGATTTGTCTTCTAAGTGTCACGCAACGTCCTTGATTCAAGCCTTCAATCGCGTGTTGGATCGAAGTATTGAAGCTCATTGGTTTCGCCATGCATTGGACTCATCAAAGCAGTAGATCGAATTTCATACCGAGAAGTGTAGAGTTATGCATCCCTAATCTAAAATTTTATTTAGGTATCTACTTTCAAGGAAGCCATATTTTCTTGGTCAAAGGTGAATTTTCAACATAGTTTACTTCTTTTCAATTTATATGTTTTGTTTTTAAATATGCTATGCTTTTAATCAAGGTAATTTTAATACCAAACAACTTAAGATTTTTTCCATTAATCTACTATTCTATGTAGGTATCCGTACTCGCGCCAAACGTTCCTGCGTTATACGAGATGCATTTCGCGGTTCCAATGGCCGGGGCCGTGCTAAACACAATGAACACCAGACTAGACGCTAAAAACATAGCCACGATTCTGCGACATTCCGAAGCGAAGCTCTTCTTCGTTGACTATGAGTTTGTTCCGCTAGCATCACAAGGGCTTCGGTTATTAATGTCCGAGTGTGTAGACAATGACACTTCAAACCAACCAACAATGCCCACGGTTATCGTGATCGACGACATTAAAAACCCCACTGGGGCCCGCCTCGACAACAAATTAGAGTATGAACAACTTGTTCAAGATGGTAACCCACAATACAAAGGCGAAGACGTTGAAGACGAATGGGATGCCATCGCGTTGACTTATACATCGGGAACCACCTCGGCCCCAAAAGGGGTGGTTAGTAGCCATCGTGCGGCTTATTTAAGCACGATGAGCTTGATTCATGGGTGGGAGATGGGTACCGAGCCAGTGTACCTGTGGTCCCTACCGATGTTCCACTGCAACGGGTGGACGTTTACTTGGGGTGTGGCGGCTCGAGGTGGCACAAACGTGTTGATCCGCCACACCACCGCGGATGAAATGTATAAAAGTATAGCGAATTATAAGGTGACCCACATGTGTTGTGCACCAGTGGTGTTGAACATTCTTTTAGAGGGCAAATCACATGAGCGTTGTGATTTAGCATCTTCTAAGGTTAAGATTCTTACTGGTGGAGCGCCGCCTCCTGCGGCGCTTCTGGAGAAGATGGAAGAGTATGGGTTCGAGATAACTCATGCTTATGGCCTCACTGAAGCCACCGGACCAGCACTTTTGTGCGAGTGGCGGTCTGTATGGAATGAGCTATCTAGAAGTCATCAAGCCAAATTAAAGGCTCGTCAGGGTGTGAGTATACTCTCTCTAGCTGATGTGGATGTTAAAAACAAGAAAACAATGGAGAGTCTGCCACGCGACGGGAAGACGATGGGAGAGATTGTGCTTAGGGGAAGTAGCATCATGAAAGGGTACTTAAACGATGACGAGGAAAATGCGAAAGCTTTTCGAGATGGATGGTTCTTAACTGGTGATGTCGGGGTTATCCACCCAGATGGATATGTGGAAATCAAGGACAGGTCGAAAGATGTCATCATTTCAGGGGGAGAGAATATTAGTAGTTTGGAAGTCGAGTCTGTTTTATTTAAACATCATTCGGTACTCGAAGTAGCAGTGGTGGCCATGCCTCATCCACGGTGGGGAGAGAGTCCATGTGCTTTCGTTGTATTGAAAAACACGAAAATTACTAAACAAGAAATTTTGGCATATTGCGAGAACAATATGCCAAGATTTATGGTTCCTAAGAAAGTGGAGTTTGTGAAAACTCTACCAAAAACTTCAACTGGTAAAGTCCTTAAGCACGAACTTCGTAAACTCGCAAAGGCTCTATAGCTACCTACCTCTATACAAGAAAATTTGTGAAAAAATAAATTTATATAATCATACGTTGTAACCAGATGCGGCTATATAATTTACAGTCCTGAAACCATATTTATATTGTCACGACTTTGCATGTGTGTTTTTATGTTATTATTAAAGAGAAAATTGTATTGGGTTAGTAACGGTGAATCTTAGGTTGTGTCGTACTACTGCACATCTATATTATTTCATCCATGTTGGTCGTCCACCATTCCTCTTCCAACTAATTGGTCTCGGTAGGTAGTTGTGGGTTATTGTTGGGGGTTGGTGTGGAAAATGGGGTTTGAGTTTCCTCTAGCTTGGGGTCTTGACCAAGGATGGAGATTGCTGGAGGTAAGGGTGAGCATTTCGTGGTTCAGACCCACAAGAACCTTGGATCCGACCCACGAGAACCTTGGACCCGGACCTTTTTAAATATATGGATCGGTTTCCGGTTCTAGATTTATATGACTTATCGGTTACGGGTCAGGTCGGTTCCAAACCCACGATTCTAATATATGAGAACCACAAGAACCGTTTGTATTTATATTATTAAAATAAAAAAATAATCTTTTTTAGTCTTTTCAGTATTTGTTTTTACGTGTTATTGTAGTCGATTTCATGTAATGTTCATACAATATTAAAAATATTATTTATAAGAATAATAATGTAATTTTCTTGAAATATTTTTCGGCTTGATGTATATACATAGATGTAAGATATTATATAATATATATTATATCCAAATTTGAAGTAAATATTTATGTATGTCGCTATGATGCGTGTGTGTGTATTTATGATGTATACATAACAGATTCAGATAATGCTTCGAGGGATGAGAATGACAAAACCTGTTACGAAAACATAAGTCGAGAAATAAAAAGTGATTTAAAAAAGAAACTCATGGGCTATTATTAGAACAATATGGAGGAATTCTTTTACGAGCATGGTAAAAGAATAGGAATATGTAATCCTCTAAAAGTGACTATTACATTAAAAGATTCTAGTGGGTCAGACCCTTTACCCGACCCATCAGAACCTTTAGGACCCGGAACCACATAGCCTTTTAAGGTTCGGTTCGTGGTTCCTAATTTACGCAATAAAAGGGTATGTGGTTCTAGTGGGTTCGGGTCGGGTCGGTTCCGGACCCTTTGCACAGCCCTAGCTGGAGGGTTAGGTGCAGCAAAGTATCGATGTTATATTTGTTAGCAAAATGGTAGGGTTTTTTTTGTGTGTGTATATATATAATATATATGTCACCATGTGGTTTTCTGGGAGGTGTAGTTGTAATGTTTAAAATTGTGGGTTGGATCTGAGATAGGGCGAACGAAAAAATATGCAACATATATGGTAGTTTTTAAGGTGTGTGTGGGTGGGTGTAAGTAGGGTGGGGATGTGTTTATACAATATGTGTCATCTTCATTACTTTCTTGGTTGTTATTTGTAGCGTTAGCTTCAATAGTTCAACTACTACCTTAGAAATGATCATGTTTTCATTGTAATTTTTAAAAAGTAATCCAATCAATTAGAGAAAGAAACTATTAGCTATGAAAACATGATGGTAAATGGTTTTTTGTTACGAAAATATATTGGATTATTGGCTATAAAATAAGTTGTTTGAAATTATCTTTTTTATTTGTAAAGTCTCATTCTTCACATTTAGATATTTAATCATTCTAAAACGTTTAATATCATTTAAACTAATGAAAAATACGATGGAAGAAATATAAACTGTACTAAAAATAATTTGAAATTAAATTATCATATTACCCATCCCAAATGTATTAAGAGTCTCATCAATTACATTTGTTATATTTAATGTGTTGTAATAAATTTGTTTTTCTAACTAAATAAAATTATATTTTTACCCATTTAAATGAATATGTAAAGATTTTTTTTATGTATTCATAACCCATTATATAACAGTATAGATAATATGACCCTTAAAACAACAAGTTATAAGTAATTTATTTTTTTGTGTGAAAAAGTTAGGTGTGTGATATATTCACTTGTATAAATTAGTAGGTTACAATGCTATCCCTCACTTGTAGCCTAGTGGTGAATGGATCGGTTTCCTTTTGGGGGAGCCGGATTCGATTCTCACAGGAAGCATTTGAGGGACTTGCCAAGTGATGGTCGAAACTAGCCTACATGTAGGTGTCAGGTTTGATTCTGATGGCCTCCCGGTTTTCTACTACCGTGCATTTACTACAGAGAGGCTTGCCTCTTGTGGAGGGTGCAACATCTGTCAAGTGGCAGATGGCGGGAAATTTTCCGGGTGGAAGCCTTAGTGCCCCTTATGCGCAGCCTCGACTCGCTTGTGGGCTGGCCACTCTCGCGTCAATGTGGAACCGATTAAGACAACATAGTCTGACTATCGTAGAGTGGCTAAGGGATCCCCTTCTAGAGATTGTGATGATCTCTGCCACAATATAGAAAATCACCATTAAAAAAAAGTAGGTTACAATGCTAGACGGCAATTATTGGATAAAGAAAACCTAACTGCCGGACATTGGACACCTTTGTTTACTTCTTCCAACATACAATGAGTATGGACGTCGTTTGGTACTATATAAAAGTATAAAACATTTATACTTGTACATGGTCAAAAGCGTAGTGAAATGGATAAGCATCTTTTTTTAATATAAAAATAAAATAATAAATAATCTATATTAAGGCTTTTTTTAAGTTTATGATTAATATTGAATGTTAAAAAAAGGTATCATATCATACAGTAAATTAAAATATTAATACAGGATATAACTTTCAAATTCAAATATATAAATTAAGACATCAAGTTTAGATTTAAAAAAAAAAAAAAACTGAAAATAAACGTAAAATGGTAAACTTTAAGCTACTAATGTTTAAAGATGAATCATTAATGTTGAAATGTTGTTATCCTGCAAAGTCTTCTAAATTTAGAAAGTGTAGAAAATAATCATAGAGATTGCGAGTATCCCGTGTAGTGAAAACGAATAATGATATAAGAAAAGAAAGGTTTCGGCATAAGCTCACACAGCAAAGGGTTCAAAGGGCTTTTCTACTCATAAACTTAGGGGTGGGACTTCCACTTCTTTCGGGCCTATTAGTTTCGTCTAAATATCTCAAGTTCAGATGATAGATTCGAGCAACATGTGTGTATTGAGTGGGCAATTGGGCAGGGTAGTTTCGTCCAAAGGAAGAAAAAAATGTATATACATGTTTCCCACATGCAAGCCACATGTAATTTATCCTCCAATTTTTAAACGTTCGTAACCTTTTCATTCGTTATATTTAAAAGAGAAAATATGTCATAAAATGGGATTAGGCTAAACCACAAAAGTCAGGGTTAAAATTCTGCAGACTAAAAAAACACAATGAACAGACTTACAGAAATAATATTGATCGTTATTTATCTTTAGTATGAGTATTGTTATACCTTTGAAAAAATAAGAAACTCGGATGCCTAAAACAAATTGAGGAATATAAAACACAATAGAAATGGTTAAAACACGGCAGACTAAAAAATACAATAGCATATATATATATAGGTTTAGGTTCATGTACAAAGGACATTTTTCATACAAAGTGTGAGAAATCTATATAGTCATTGTGTTTTAAATTTTGGCTATGATGTTTCGATTCCTTTTGCATTGTATTGTATAGAAAAACACCAAACGTAACAATTTATAACACAATCAAATGTATTGTAGACATGAAATTTAAAACACACTAATTACTTTCTTCGTATGGTGTTTTAGATTGCATATCTAGAATACATTAATTAGTGTTTTAAATTGTTAAGTTTTGTGTTTTTCTATATAATACTATGCCTAAAGAATATAAAACATCATGCCTAAAATTTAAAACACAATGCCGATATAGACTTCTCACACTTTGTACGAAAAATGCCCTTTGTACAGGAACCCCACCATATATATATATATATATATATATAATATATATATATATATATATATATATATATATAGGGGAAAGTTAATTTGAGAACACCTATATTTCGTGCGAACCGCGAGAACGCCATCTAAAACCATTCAAATCAAAAATTTCTTTTTACACTTATCTTTATTACTAAAATACAATCCCAAAAACACAATTTACGCGTAAAAATTTAAACGTATACGGAAATAAATTGTTTTTACACATGTGTAAATTTACTATTTTTACATGTGTAAACTGTTTCATTTACACATGTGTAAAAAGTTAATTTGAAAGTGCTTTTGCAAGAAAAGATGAATTATTTAGAAAGAAAATTTGTTTTTTAATGTTGTATTTTGATTATAATTAGGTTTGTATTGAAAAAAAATGATTTTGATTGGTTTTCTAATTTGTTCTCACGGTTCTCGCGATATTTAGCGTTCTCAAGATAACCTTCCCCTATATATATATATATATATATATATATATATATATATAGGGACAGGTTCAAATACAAAGTAATGAAAACGTGCGAAGTGTGCGAAGTCACGTAACATACAAAATTACGTAACATGGACAGAATACCTACTAGTTCCATAACTAAAATCACGTAACATATAGTCCATTACCAAAAGTTACGTAATTTTGTATAGTGATTTTTTTTAGTTATGAACTAGTAGAGATTCTGTTTATGGTACGTAATTTTGTTACGTGATTTTAGGTATGAACTAGTAGTGATTCTGTCTATGTTACGTAATTTTGTATGTTACGTTTTTAAGGGTATGGAAAATTTGTTATGTAAAGTTTTGAATGATTCTGTCTTATGGTACGTAATTACGTAATGACACTATATGTTACGTGATTTTAGTTATGAACTAGTAGTGATTCTGTCTATGTTACGTAATTTT
The DNA here is from genome assembly GCA_030844895.1 of Ambrosia x helenae. Classification (NCBI taxonomy): domain Eukaryota; kingdom Viridiplantae; phylum Streptophyta; class Magnoliopsida; order Asterales; family Asteraceae; genus Ambrosia; species Ambrosia x helenae. The sequence continues at coordinate 44,323 of JAUTDX010001573.1, forward strand.
GTATATTACGTGACTTCGCACACTTCGCACGTTTTCATTACTTTGTAGAATAACCGTCCCCTATATATATAATACACACATGTAGGACTAATAACACAATAGACGAGCTATAAATACATGGAAGTAAAAAAACACGGTTAACATGTATTTTTTTATATAGCAAAACAAGGGTTAGTATACAAATGACGATTTCCTAAGAAGTGTGAGAAGTATATGTAGGTATCATGTTTTGGACTTAGAAATGATGTTTTGAGTTGTTTTGGCATGATATTTATAGAAAAAAAACATAACAATTAAAAAACACAATACAATGTATTATAGGCATTAATTGTAAACACACCTAAAATACAATTCTTAACACTTAAAACACACTGCTTAATTTTCTTGGTGTGGTGTTTTAAGTTATAAGCGTAGAATACGTTGCATTGGGTTTTAATTGTTACATTTGGTGTTTTTCTATATAATACCATGCAAAACAATCCAAAACATTATAGACAAAATTGCAGAAAACGTCCTTTATGTTTACCCAAAGTTGCAGGTTTAGTCCTTTAACTTTAAAAGTTGCAGGATACCTCCTTTATCGAAGTTTTTGTTGCAGGAAACATCCTTTAATGAACTTTGGTTGCATAAAACGACCTTTACCACTAACGGTGTTAAATTATCCTGTTAAGTTACCCTCACATGCCATTCGTCAATTTGTATTTAAAGGACATTTTCTGCAATTAAAACAAAAATAACAACATAACAATAAAGGAGGGACTAAACTTGTCAAAGTTTGGAAGTTTTTAAAACAAACTCATCCTCTCTCTCTCAGACTCGTTTTTCCGGCGATGGTCGCCGCCGGCGACCACATTCCGGACAAAGGTTTGTAAATATGTCAACAGTGGGTTTGTTGTAACTTTTATGTAATGTTCTTTAGTGCTTTCATATACAATGTTCTTTGTTGTAATTTTTATAAGAACAAAGGTTTGTAAAAGTTAATTTTGGTTAATAGTGGGTTCGTAAAAGTTAGTAGTGGCTGTAACAGTGGGTTTATAAGTTAATTTTTATAAGTTTTGTTCAAAAAATACGCTAGCAGTAAATCATCCGTAAACACAAGGATTATCTTACAACGAATGTGTATTAGTTATTAATCAAATATCCAGATCATATGTTCATATGTTCATATGTTTATTCCAACTTGATTGTCTTGTCTTGATGTTTTTTTTATTGACATGGTCTTATTTTTACAGTGAACTACTTCTGGAGTTTTATCGAACAAGCAATAAACGCAAACCGACTCAGATTTATAGTATTCAGGTATTGGTATTTTCATATCTTTTTGTGATGAAAAATTTCATGGTCTTCACATACTTCTATGCAATTTTCTTCATTTATTCCCAGAGATGGTGTGAGTGAATCCCAGTTTAATCAAGTTTTGAATCGGAGTACTTGGCCGGAATGTGGTCGCCGGCAGCGACCATCGCCGGAAAAACGAGTCTGAGAGAGAGAGGATGAGTTTGTTTTAAAAACTTCCAAACTTTGACAAGTTTAGTCCCTCCTTTATTGTTATGTTGTTATTTTTGTTTTAATCGCAGAAAAGGTCCTTTAAATACAAATTGACGAAAATACCCTCACATGCTTGGCATGTGAGGGTAACTTAACAGGATAATTTAACGGCGTTAGTGTAAAGGATGTTTCCTGCAACAAAAACTTCGATAAAGGATGTATCCTGCAACTTTTAAAGTTAAAGGACTAAACCTGCAACTTTGGGTAAACATAAAGGACGTTTTCTGCAATTTTGTCAACATTATATCTCAGCCCAAAACATGATGCCCGCCCACATGTCAAATTCATATGCTTTCTTAGGATTTTATCTTTGTAGACGAACTCTTACCAGTGATATCTAACTCATATTGAAGATAAAAAAAACGTTGATTATTATGGTAAAAAAATGTCATGTGAAAAAAGTTATAGTCGTTTCAAAATTATGAAAGAATTGACATGCATCTGACATGTGAAGAAGGAAAATCAACAAATATACCACTTATGTCATCCCCTCAATTCGTACCTAGCTTTTTCAATAAGCTAATCAGTAGTCGTCTAAATCTAAAATCAACTTGTAATTTGCAAACCATTATGTTTTTAATTTTATTACGCCTAAATAATACATAACCTTACACTTGTAAGAGTTTTAGCTCAAACTATTTTTGTGTTTTAAAACACTAACCAATAGATCACTGAACGGTGTAAGTGTATCATTTATTTCTCCCCACCAACCTTGTTTAACACTAAGGGTGCATGTTATGGGCTTATGGGTTAACGCTCACCGGTCACCACCATATCAACACTTTTTTGGGTCCCGAACACCGCACCTTAGGCGCCAAGAAACAAAGCCAAGGCATTAGTGGGTTAACCAGCATGAAAGATAAAGGAGATGTGGTTGGTGGGGCAAGCAATCAAAACCCTCCATTTAGACCACCACACCTAAGTATAAAACTATAAATGGTTATGCGATTGCCCTGGCTAAAATAATTAAACATTAAACCGGCTCTACTCGTGTATTTGTCAGTTGGTCTCTTCACTACAGCCGCCGTGTACTTTACAACATGAAGACTTTTTCATTTCATTAATAATATTGGTCAATTTTTACTAATTTTCCACCAATAATATAACCACTTGTACCTCATGCATCACAAGTTGTACCATGCTCATTTTCTTGACTCAGCCCCACCAAAAAAAGACTTAGAAGTTACAAACAAACCCTCCAACTACCATTTAAACCATACCCATCATCTCCTACATAACCTTTTCATCCCAATAATAATAATAATAATATTGTTACATGTTTCTTGAACCCAACTCAATCATCATCAATGAAACCCCTTCAAGTTCTTCATGTTCATCATCATCATCTTCTTCTTCACATTCATCAATGTTCTTGAAGCCAAGATCACCTCCAACATATGCAAACATGATAAACACAATATCCATTTTCCATTTCAAAGTCAACTCATTATGCAAACACAATCATACCATGATAAAGTTTCCAAATTATGGTGAATTGGGTGTGAAGTCAATCACATATGATCCTAAAAAACTCACCTTATTCGACCCGAAAGATTGTGTATTTGAAGTGTTCTTGAACTTGAATCTTGATCGTTCACCCTTTCGGTATTATCATGTTGTGAAGAATTATACATATTGGAATTGTTCGGTTGATATTTCGGGCTCTTTCGAAGAAATTCCATGTTTGAGTGGTGTTTAAACATCATGTTTATGTTGTTGAGTCATCTTTAGATGTTCCTAGGCCTTGTGAGGCTGTGAAAACAGTTATGATTCCGTTCGGTTATAGTTCGTACGTGTCGGATGATAGTTTCGGGCTCGATTTGAGTTGGGAATCAGTTGGTGTGATGGAATTTGCTGAAGAGGGGAGAGGGGTTGGTGTTGATACTATTTTTGGAGGTAATGAGTTTTGTTTGACTTTTGAAGGTCAAAGTCAAGATTTTTTGTGATTGATTTTGAAAAGTCAAATGTTGGTTAGTAATTTGGTTTGGTTTTTGTTTGCAGGATTAAGTGTTGTGATTTTGGGTTTGGTGATTGTGGGATTATGGTGTGTGAAGGTGTATTGTTGGAAAAATTCAAGAATTAATGAAGATGAATGGGAGAAGCTGATCGGAGATCTTGAAACGTTGTGATTAGAGTTGTACGTAGTCCGGTTAAGGAGGGTCGGGCCGACATAATACCGGCCTAGATAGGTTTAGTACTGGCCCATATAGGTGTATATGAGGTTCAGTACTTGCTCATATAGGTGTATATGGTTTGATTGTCGATTTACACTTTTAGTGATTAGAATGTAACTTGTTTAGGCGCAGCTTATTGCTCGCTTACCCACCATCTAAATGTAACTTGTTTAGGCAAAAAATGATGTGAAATGGAAGTGATTAGAAGAAGCATTTTGTTTGGATTCTTGTTTTGTATATATATATTTTTATAGATACTTTCATATCTCTATAGTTACAAGATATCATATTTTCTTGAATCATGTTTTAAAAGCCTTGTGGAGTATAATTTTCGTCTATGGTCAATGGTCGTAGAAAATAAAAATTATAATATCAAAGAGTTGTCTTAGTCACAAGGAAAAAAGAAGGGTAGAATTGTAAAAAACAACAATTGTGACAAAAAGAACCTAAAAGAAGTGAAATTAAACCAAAATCTTATCGATCACAATCAAGAGCTACCTTTTTTTTTTCTTAGCTCCCAAGACTTTGCTTTTAAGTATTTAAAATCTAAGAAAACCCACAAGGTACGTTGGTGACTAGTTGAGTGGACACGATTGTACCATATGTTGACCGTTGAGACAGATTACTTTTATTGATAACGATATTTGTTGGAGTTGTTTTTTCCAGTAGATTTACCTAATAATTTGTCTGGATGGATAGTGAACAAATGTGAATATTAGTTGAAAGCTTTTAGAGAGGAACGGGCACAAGCCCCGTGTAGTCTAGGCACACCGAGTTGTTTTTACCCACAAGTTGCCTAAACTAGCTTAAACACTAGAAATGTTTAGTCTAAAGCCCTAAAGTAACCTAAAACATTTTTATTATTATCAAATTAAAAAGTAAAATCAATAATAAGTTATCAAACCCAAAGATAAATATCCCAAACCACCTACCTACCTTTTTTTATACGCAGACAAACACACACAGATGTAGAGAGAGAGGGAGGGGGAGCAGGAAAGAGAGAAGTCGGACAAGGAGGAGTCGGTGGTGAGTCAATACCTACTGTCGGAGAAGATGATCGGCGGGAAGATGTTTGAATTAGTATTTAAAGGATTAAATAATTTTTTTTAATGAAGCAACGGTCACATGACCGTTTGAACTCAAGCCCATTCGACCACCACAAGCTGACCAAAGTAGCCTATTTGGCTAGCCAAGGGACTCGGAACCGTGTAGCCAATTGGCTATACAAACCGAAATGTTTGCACTACTTTTTATAAAAAAAAATGTAGAAAGAATTTTTTTTTTTTTTTTTTTTTTAACCTCGATTGCATATAATAGATCTGATTATGAGTTTATGACATAAATGTTTGGGCTCAAGCCCAACGAATGACCAATTTTAATATTATAAGACAGCCATAAGCCCATGACTCATTTTGGGTTGGACCTATGCACAAGCTTAGAGGCCCAAAATTTTGGAATCGTTTTCAAGAACCGAGGATGATGATAAATAAATGTCGTCGTTAGAAAAGTCCACATCTAGACTTGCAATCCGTTAACACTAGTTTGTAAGATTTCCAAATCTTTCTTTGACTAAAAAGATCGATTATTCAATGTGTTTTACCTGATGAAAATGTTTAATCATTTGTTTCTTGACTCATAACATAAACAATATTATTCTGTTATTATAGTCCAGATATTGCTTCAAGTTTTCACATTGGCTTGTGTAAATTGATGTTGTGCTTTGCGTTTGACTAATTGTATTTCTGTGTTACTATATAGTCAAAAGAAAATTTTAATATATTTATTTCTATATATACATATTTTATGTCATGAAGACAATGTCAAACGAAAGTTTACCTCTATACTAACACAACACAAATCTGTCATATATGCATTGGAATGTGGAGAGTATACTTATTATTTTTAAAAGTTTCGGATTCTTAAAAAAAACCACGTAGGTCGTAAAAATACATGTATAAGTTATCTGTCAATTATCTTTATATGTTTATCAGGTATTTTTCTTTTAAAAAATCCGTCAATTTACAAGAACGTTGATACGTGTATTCGTTAATATATTGTGTGGAATATATTTGTTGAATAAGCTGAATGATTACACATTCGCTACCAATAAAGTTTCAAGTCAATAAGCTGAATTAAGTTGTGAAACATGTCCATTTTAAGTCAAAAAGGTTCAATAGAAAATGATTTTAAGTAAATTGTGTGTAAATTTTCAAATTCAAATTATTTGATTTGACTAAAATTTAAGAAGAAAGAAAAAATGCATCTTACATCTTTGAATGTCAATATAAATTTCTATGTAACTTTTCAGTTTAATTTTTCATATAATCAGATATTGATCAAAGTTTAATTTAATTTAAGGAAGGACAATGCAAAATTTTGATAATTATGTTCTAAAAATTTGTACGAGTAATCAAACTGCCAACTACGGATTCACCGGTTTAAATGGTTGACCAGGTGTTAAAAGCACATCAAGCAAAACTAGTATAGTTTGGTTTGCTCAAAATCGACTGTTGAAGTGTAGGAGATGTTTTGATTATGGATTGGATGGTACGGAGGCAGAGTAACTGCCGATGGTTATAAATTCTGGCGTTAATGCGTCCAACCACCAAGTATTTATAGGCGAGTGGTGGCAGCGCATTAATGACAAGCCATCATTCGGGCGGCGTCTACAGTGACGGACGTCACTGTAGCGTCTGACGAGGTATGGCTTATAACATTATTTTATTAATTGCGGCTATATACCGCTGGGTAATAGCCGTCTTTGGTTTATCTTTCGGTTATTGTCCATCTTTATTAGTCCAAGGGTCCTTATCCTTCAATGTTAATCGTCCGGTTCGTCTGTCCCTGTCTTAATCGGATCGGTCTTTAAGGTCGGTCCATAATCTTATATTTGGCCCTTCGGACTTGTTTATGTTTTATACCAATCGGATCGGCTTGCGAGTTTTCGTCTATCGGTTCGGTTATTTTCAAACATTTTGTTATTACTGATGTTACATGTATTTTGATGATTGACTTCTGGTTGTCCATCCTATGTTATCATCGACGAAGTCATTTGTATCAAAACAATGCTAACTCATAAGCAAACTAGTAAAACCAGTCGAAAAAAAGCGCATATAACTTAACATCTCTAGTTTTTTTCATTTCACCAATTAGGATGAAGAAAGTCAGTCCTGACTTCGAGAGGTGGGGTGTTTCTAATGTCGACAGTCTGTGGCGTTTGCGATCTCATTACGCTTAAATTGAATGGATCTTGAAAAGTCATATGATACAAACTATTTATTACATCAATATATATCAAATTTGACTTAATTTGCTACAATATGTGGCAAACATCAACATTCTCTTTGACACACTAAACTTTCAAAATGTCATTCTCTTATCATTATTATAAAAAAACTTGTCTATGTGATATATCTTTTAGGTAAACTGCATTAAAATAAATTAATGTTGACATAAAATTGTTATTGCATATAATGAAACAAATGGCATATCACCAACTTAATTGTTTGAAAACTGTCTTTTAATGTATTCGCTTAACTAGCGTTATAATATAATTTATTTAGTGTTTGTGATAAATTACATCAAAATGTATAAAGTCCATATAAAATGTTTTTTATATGTAGTGAGCCCGGTGGCATGTCACCAAGTTACTTGTTTTATCAAATCAAAAGCTTTAAAAGTAAGTGCATCGATATAAACTTTTAACTGTTCATTATATACAATAACACTTTGTATCAAATTTGACACATTTTA
>JAUTDX010001574.1:0-77998 GCA_030844895.1 Ambrosia x helenae
GACCTAGAGTTAGTGCAGTAATCTTTGACCTCAAAATTTGGAAGGCACTATCTTTATGGCACCAAGTGCACCCTTTTCACCGATCACAAAAAAGATGCAACACATCTTCAATCAGAAACGATTCTGAACATGCGACAGCGTAGATGGGTTTGAATTGCTAAATGACTACCATTGTGAGATTATAATACCATCCGGGAAGGAAACGTGTGGCTAACGCCTTGAACCGGAAGGAACGAGTCAAGACCATGCGTGTGCGTGCGCTAAGTTTAACCATCCATACAAACCTCACTACTCGTATTCGTGAAGCCCAGCAAGAAGCTCAAAAAAAGGTGAGAAATTTGAAGAATGAGTCTTATTGAAGATGGTTAATCTTTTGGAACCAAGGTCTGACGACACGGTTTATTTTGCCAATCGGATTTGGGTGCCACGTTTTGGCAGTTTACAACGATTTAATTCTTGAGAAGGCCCAAAATTCTAAAGTACTCGGTTCAACTTGGAGCCGACAAAATGTACAAAGACGTGAAGGAATTCTATTGGTGGCCCAACCTTAAGGTTGAAATTGCAAACATACGTCAGCCGATGCCTTACTTGATCGAAGGTCAAAGCTAAGTATATGAAATCGTCCGGCCTGCTGCAGCAACCCGAGATTCCCGTTTGGAAATGGTAACAAATCTCCATGGATTTCATCACCAACCTGCCTAAGATGTCAGTGGTAATGACACGATTTGGGTAATTGTTGACCGATTAACCAATTCTGCGGATTTCCTTCCGATCAAGGAAACCGACAAGTTGGAGAAAATTTCCAAGCTGTATATCAAGGAAATTGTGACTAGGCATGGTGTGCATGTCTCGATCATTTCCAACCGTAACAGTTGATTCACATCCCGATTCTAGCAAACCCTTATAGAGGCACTAGGCACTCGTTTGGACATGAGTGCACAGCCTATCATCCTCAAACAGATGGCCAGAGCGAACGCTCTATCCAAATCCTAGAGGACATGCTCCGTGCTTGTGTAATCGATTTCGGTGGAAATTGGGATTCTCATTTCCCATTGATTGAATTCTCCTACAACAACTACCACACCAACATCAAGGTTGCCCCATTTGAAGCCTTATATGGACGTAAGTGTAGATCTCCTTTGTGATGGGCGGAAGCTGGAGACAAATATTTGACTGCCCCCGAGCTAATTCAAGAAACAACCGACAAGATCTTTCGGGTCCATGAACATTTGAAAGCTGCTCGAGATCGCCAAAAGAGCTATGTGATCGCCGTCGCAAACACTTGATTTCAGGTTGGTGATAAGGTACTCTTAAAAGTCTCACCTTGGTAAAGTGTACCATGGTTTGGCAAACGTGGAAAAGCTTAACCCCGATACAAAGGTCCTTTTGAAATACTTGATAGGATTGGTCCCGTGGTACACAAGCTCAAGTTACCCGAAGAGCTCAGTGGAGTTCATGACACGTTCCACGTATCCAACCTAAAGAAGTGTTTATCCAATGAATCCTTGATCATTCCTCCGGAAGAAATTCACATCGATGATCAACTCCACTTTATTGAGGAGCCAATCGAAGTGACAGATTAGAAAGTCCGTAAATTGAGAAGGTGTCACGCAAAATTGAGAACTTGACTTACGGGTCTCATCCATCTTGGAAAGAGCGCATGATACTTTTGTCTCATCTGGTCTTCACGTTCGCATGTAACCATTAGCTAACGAAAGCCATGAACACTTTAATAGATCTATTGGGTTTAACAACCCCACTCTTGGTTAGTCGCTCTAACCGGTCACAAGAAAAAGAGTCTTAGTATTCTACTATACATACGTTTTCTTATTGTACAACGCACGAGGCACACAATCAAGAGGTTTGGTTATGGGACTCATGGTTTGCACATTGATCATTCGCTTAGCTAGCTTATGATAGGTGATACGCGAATTACACAAGCACTTTACATAGTACATTAAAACATGTGGACTCACCGACATTATGTTGACAAATCTTTTACGCATGTTTTTCAGGTAACTAATCATGCGGAGCAGAGACTTGAGGGTTAGGTTTGAGCTTGCACTGGGTAGTACCGTCATGGATTTGGTTATGTCAGTCATACGTTATTATGGTGTTTAAAGCTATGTGCTTTAAGACAAATACTTATTTTCAGACAATGTCGTGTTATTTTAATAAATTATGACATCATCCATCCTTCGATGGTATATATTTAAATTAAATCTTGTGTATTGTTCGAACCTTGTGCTTGAAAACATTTCGAATTACATCCCCGTGTTTCCGCCTTGGCAGGGTGTGATATTTAAAGTTTTTAAAAATAGACTCTCCAAGTGGAAATCGAATGTCCTATCCATTGATGGTCGGTTGACTCTTATAAAGTCGGTGTGGAAAGTCTATCATCCTATTATTTTTCATTGTTTAAGGCGCCTGTTGCGGTTATTAATAACCTTGAGTCTATGATTAAGAAACTCCTTTGGGGAGGAAATATGGATGTTAAAAAAGTAAAGTGGGTAGGATGGGACATAGTTACTAGATCGAAGAAACAAGGTGGGTTAGGTCTAAGTAAGCTTAGAGATTATAATAATGCCTTCTTGTAAAAATGGGCTTTGGCGGAATCGACGGGAAGGTAGTTCTATATGGAGAAAAGTTATTGATGCGATACATGGGTCTAGGAGGAAGTGGGAAACTTATCCTCATACCTCTAAGTTCTCGTGGACGCGGACAAAGCTTGTTACTAGCGACTGTCGTTTTAAAGGTGGGTGATACGAATAGTGTTAGCATGATCAGGGGACAAGTGGGTAACGGGGCTGACATAAAGTTCTGGATCGATCCTCGGCTTACCCAGAATCCTTTGAAGTCTTTGTTCCCTGAATTATTTCGTTTAGAGCAAGACAAGTGGTGTGTGGTCGCGGATAGGATCGGTGCTCATAGTATGGCTGGAGCGATTATGTGGAAGTTGAAGACTTATCCGAGGTTAGATCAGGAAGTTCGAGAGCTGCTTGAATGTCATCGGCTCCTAGCAGATAAGAGTTTGGATAATAAAAAAGATTCTTGGGCCTATGATTCTGGTGGGCCGAATGGGTTTTCAATTCAAGAGGTGAAGAAGTGGTTGTACGGTGATCGGCTGTAACGTGTAATGTGTTTATGTGGAGGGCGATCTTTGATAGGATTCCTACCAAAGTTGCTCTACGAAGAAGAAACATTATCAGTGTGGAGTGTTTGTGTCTAATATGTGATGAGGTCGATGAAAGCATGGAGCATATTTTACGGTTTGTAGAGTGGCGGATGGAGTTTGGAATGGTATTGCACGTTGGGTACATTTACTACCAATCTTTTTATTTTCTGTTAAAGACATTGTCGAGGTGGTTACGAATTCAGGATTGTCAAATGGTAAAAAGGACATTTTATACGGCATTTTAATGGTTACATGCTGGCGGATCTGGAAGGCTAGAAACGAGATGTTTAGTAATACTACTAGGAATGATCCGAGATTGTGTCAGATGTTAAAGTGTTGGGTTATCTTTGGTATTCTAATAGGGGTAGAAATAGCGTCGTGGATTGGAAGGGTTGACAATCTTTTTAATTTTGATGTGATGTAAGTGTATTGTTTGTGCGGATCTCCGCCTTAAGATTTCTCGTTTCTTGGTGTTTAATGAAGTTTTATTTACTTACTACTATTTAATAGAATATAAAGTGAAACATTAATGAGAAACATGAAGATGATTACTATCCTATTTTATTAGTGGTGTATATGTCCTCTGGACTGATGTCGTTTTTTTGGTTTCTCGTAGGTCCTCGCTTTGAGGGCTCTTCGAGAGGTGGTTAATAAAATTTTCTTTTCAAAAAAAAATCATATTTTATTAGTGAGAAGAGAAGATGTGATCATTAAACTAAAAAGTTACCATCTTATGAAGAAGCTAATAGTGATTAAACTCCGTTGAAAATCGATAAGTAAATTTAAGTTGGGTTATGTACCTTACATCTGGCAGATTCACTATATATCTTGTGATTTGTGTCAGGATTTTTTTCTTTTCAAGTTCGTTTACCTTATTTTTTATTTCAACCTACAAGTTTTTTTCCTAAAATAACTTATAAACACGCATATGCATATTTTTATCAGACATTAAATTCATACAAACATATTAACTCCCTTCTTACATACACTTTATAAAATGTTAAATATAAAAATTGACATGTTTGGCCGTAACAAGCTATATTACAACTTTTAATAGGATAATTACTTTTTCGACATTTATATTAAGCAGATTAGGTATAGATAATTTATATTCAATACCCTAAATATATAAGCTATGAATAACACATGTAAGTGTAGACAATTTTATATCTCTAAATGCTTATAAAATGTTTCTTCACAAATATAAGTTTGAAACTTACTATGCTTTACTTTTTTTTCTATATCTTCTTTACGTTATAATGATGTATTCTTATAAATGTTTCTAAGAGTGAACTTTATGAAAAAATTTCATACTAAGAAGAGAAATTTTATATATGTTTATTGTTCTCATGTATAAACGCACAAGATAAAACACAATGTACAATATCTTATTTCATACCACAAATGTGAATTAATTGATTGTAACAACTTCATGTCACATGTTTAATTGTGAACTTGTTTTTTTTCCGTTTATATATACAAATGTATTCTTTTCTAAACTTATAAACATAATGTCATTAAAACATTTATATATCTTATGCTAATAAACGTGCTATCTTCTACATAATAAAAACGATCTAGCACATGCATTTTTCAAAAGTATATTAACAATTTTTTGGAAATACATTTTACCTTAATAAACATATACATACAATATATCTTCAATACATAATATATGTATGTATGCACACATACATATTATACATGCACATGTATGTATCTATGTACGTGTATGTCTATGTGTAAATATATACTACGCATACTTTCAGCTCTGAGCATTAATTCCAAATAACGATCACGAGCTCCAGTTTTCTTCTATTATTCTTCGTCACTGCCCCTGCCTTCTGGCTTATTTCACATCTTAGCAATCGGACAAATATGCCTCACATCCCCAAATCCCTTAATATATATATATATATATATATATATATATATATATATATATATATATATATAGGGGATGGTTCAATATATAACTCATTTTAGGGAGATAACTCGAGAACTCCTAATTAAATACAAAAGAATAATAAAAAAATCATAACTCAAAATTTAAGTAAAAAAAATCGAAAACTAGTTCAGAGCTTCTCTTTCCCACGTCATACTTGCTCAGAAAAAAATAAAAAAATTTTGCCTTAGAAAATTCTGGCCTAGAATGGTTCTCTCAGTTTCTTAATTTGACCGAAGGTTCTCATTTGAGCCAATTCCTATATATATATATATATATATATTATATATAGGAGAAAGTTCAATTGAGATCATAGTTAGGGAGAGAACTCGAGAACTCCTACTTAAATTAAGAAAAAAATAAAAAAAGTCATAACTCAAAATTTAAGTTAAAAACAAAAATCTGGTTCGAAGCTTCTCTTTCCCACGTCATCCCTGTTCAGAAAAAAAAATAAAAATAAAATAAAAAATAGGTGACTTCTAAATGCACGTGTGTAGTAAATGTCAGGTTAGCTTTAAGGTTTAGTTTTTGGGTTTAGTTTAGCTTTTAGGGTTAGTTTTTTTAAGTTTAGATTGTAAGGTTTAGATTTTTTCGGGGTGGGGTGGGGGTGGGTAGGGGGAGTTTAGGTTTTTGGGTGGGGGGTTAGGTTTTTTTGGTGGGGGTTAGGTTTTGGTTGTGGTGGGTGGGGCTTAGGTTTTTTGGTAGGCGGTGGGTGGGGTGGGTTTAGGTTTTTGGGTAGGATTTTTTACATATTTCCCACTGCTAAGTCTCCTAATTACATATTTACCCAGCCCTTAAAATCAATTACGTATTTCCCCCTCCAGTGGGAAATATGTAATTGACTTGCTACTTGTGTATGCCTTAAAGGGGGAAATATGTAATTGACTTTTTAAGTTGGGTAAATATGTAATAAATGATCTTAGCAGGGGAAAATATGTAAATGACCCTTGGGTTTAAAACACACTAGTAAACTCTTAAAACACACTACTTAATGTTCTTGGCATAGTATTTTTATGTTTTGAAGGGTAGGATACCATTCTGGTGTGCAGGCGCAGCCTACCCCACAACGTCGACATCATCATAACACACCCGCTGAGAGCATACCATTCGAAATGGTTACCTACAAGAGTATAGCACATCTCCGGAGCGTTGCCTCCGCGGAGCATCAGCCTTGGCGGAGGCCAGCCTTCATATATGTCACATGTGGAGTGCAATCCACCCGCGTCGCACCATGCACCCAACTTGGCGATGGTCTCCCCTAAGCCCTACTTGCTGCACAGGTTCCTAAGTGTCAGGAGTCACTTCAGTTAATCTTCCATGGGAAGCTAAGCCGCCTGACACACCCTAACGCAGAAAGAAAAAGAGGTCCCTAGGTATAAATGCAAAAATAAAAATTATTTCCTTGCAGGAAAATGGCGAAGCAAAAAAAAAAAATACCTTGGAGAATGTTTTTAGCTTAGAGAAATGTTCTAAAATGATTCAAATTCTATATATATAGGGGATGATCAAATAAGAAAAAACTTAATATGAAAACAAAATGAGAAAAGACATACTAATAACATATTAAATACTTATAACTATTTTTACCTTAACTATTATCGCAATAATTAGTTAGTCATTAAAAATTTATCTTAACATTTCAAAATTCAACCTATATTATCGAAATTATCATTTGTTTATCCTACAAATATCGTACTATTGTACGTTTATCCTACACATATACCAAATTCATTCTAAATGTATTCTACACATATCTAAATTATCTTTCACTCTAATTTGGTTTCCGTTGAAGAATATATATTAAAATGAATGAATTATGAGTTATATTTATTTAGCTAGTGTAGGGGTTAAAAAATTGATAATTAATTTAACATTAAATTAAATATTATTATTAAATGAAAGAATCCTATATTAGTATAAATTTGTTCTATATATATAGTTAATAATAATTACTCTAGTTTTAGATAACATTTGTAAATTTGTAAGCTTTATATGTTAGTATTTTTTTTTTTATTCTAACACTACATATTTTTTTTATTATTAAATAACGTACATTTTCCCTAAAAACCTCAGTACAACCACCTTCACTTATTATAATCCAAACATTTGGTTCCAAATGGCAAACCTAAGGGATCATGGTATCCACTAACATCGTGGAAACGGAATCCATAGCGTATACAACATTCGAAGATCCTACGGCGTCTGTGTACGATCGATGGATGTCGTTCCAATGGAATCAGTTAAGACAGGTTCTTTATAGAAGACCATCTGGTTTCTCATGGTCGGCCGTTGAACCAGGGCTTGTGTCATATCACCACCATCAAAGCCGTCCGAAACGCCGTTTAATGTTTACCATCCATTTTGTACATTTTATAGGGTGTAGGATTAGAAAGCTGGATGTGGCCCTTTAAGGTTCACTTGCTAGATCGAGTTTTACAACGAGAGGCATATATACTAACGTTGTTTACCAAACGCATTAATCCTAACCATGTATTATGGTATCATGATTCTCATCTTCTAGAGTGAGGTGTAGTCGTTTCATTCGGTGATGGATAATCCCATTTTTGTCCAACTATGAACAACGGAAACATCCCAGTCGACATATAGATTAAGTTTATGACATCAACGTTACATGTGGGTCCTATATGACATAGAAATATTATATATACATATTACTGAAAGCAAATAGCAAACAAAGGGCAATATTGGAACTATAGATAAGTTACAACACAACTCAATATCATTATCGGGGAGCCATTTGGTATTTTACTCAAAGATAGAGTATAAGACAATACTCATGTGTACGTAGCAAACAACAAAGATCATTTGGATTTGAGTGCCCAAAAACCCTCTTTTAAAAAGATGCTTGAGATTGATGCTACAAGCAATTTAGAAGAAATTAACAATTCAAGAAAGAATGGTTTCAAGGGAGCACAAGAAAGCTGCACTGCATGAGAAAGCTGCAACTTCTTCGAGCTGTTACAAACTCTCATGCAGTAATTCCCATTTATTCTTCCCTTTCATTCGCTTAAACCTTCTTTATGATGCCCAAACGCGCTAGATTTTCAGTTGCTTGTCTTTTTTTAATGACAAACTAACATACTTTTTAGATACTCTTATACTTGCACCTTGTAGGATTTGAACTATCCTTCTCTAGATTTTTAGTTGATCGTAACTTACTCAAAATAACTTATGAGTAAATTACGATATCTGTCCATGTGATTTGGCCAAATTCTAGGATTCAATCTATTTTTTTTTTTTTTTTTTTTTTTTTTTTTTGCCGGAGACACTTTGTGGTGTCACCCGAGAGATTAGAAGCAATAAAAGTTGCACCTCATCTTGGGTTTATTAGAAAGATTTCTCCTTTACATATATATACATATACATGTGTGTGTTTGTCACTAGAACAAGTTCGCTTTGGGTTTGAAAAACGCTATAGGTTAACACTTTCCCATCTCGTTAATCCTTCGGTGAATCTTGATATATACAAGGACTCACCATCTTATTGAAATCATCCACAACAATCCGAAATTTCTAGATATGATAATTATATAATAGTCTGATAGTTAGCCACGGGCCGGGTTTAAAGGAGTTAAGATATGTTGGTTTGTGGTGGTTTCAAAAATATAATTTTTTAAGTGATCCAAACTAACCTAAACTTCAACTCTTTTGATGTTTCTAGCTATATTCTACTCATGAAAATTTTGTTTAAAAACTTGTTGCAGAAAGAAGATACATCGATCGTAAATGATGCATCAAAGTACATAGAAGAGCTTAAAGAAAAATAGATATCCTGAATCAAGACATAGCTCAAAGCTCGAGCTACCAGAATCATGGCCTATGGTATTACATATAGGTTTATCGGCATAGGTGTTTATCAATCGATTGTGTCCTTCTAATCTAAACTGTACGTATTCGTGTTTTATGTAGGTAACGGTAGAACCCCTTGAAAAGGGCATACAAGTAAATGTTGTATTCCGAAAGAAGCTGCCAAGGTTCTACTGGTTTTTGTGTTGAAAGTTTTTGAAGATTTGAGTATTAATGTGTTGGAAGCTAGAGTTTCTTGTACAGGTTGTTTCAACTTGAAGCACATGGAGTTGAGGTAGATATTACCTTTATCATCGATAATTAAAACCATACGTATACTCATTTGGATTTCAAAATCTTAGTAAAAAAGATTATATATAAAAAAAACATGGTTTTCTCGTGGTTCAACAATATGCTTACTGATTTTTTAACATGCTTTTGATTTTCTGATAGTATAGTATAATTAATACTATCTTCTAAAAAATAATAAAAAGTAAAAGGATTAATAGTATTACAGTACAAAAAAATTGCCAACCATTTTTTTGTTTGATTTGGGCCAAAAATTCTACCTTTTTGAAAAATATATATATATTTGGTTGTAGAGGTTGAATCTATACTGAGACTCCGTACAACGATCTTTTTGTGATAAGTTTGTTTTTGGTTGTTCACTAATTGCATCTTGATCATTCACTGAACAACTAGAAATGTGTGAACCATTTGGACAATCTAAAATAAATCTTTTTATTGAATTTTATATTAGTAGGTGGTTTTCTTTTTAACTTCTAGTTCTACATAGTTAGTTACCTCTTTAAGAGAACTCGGCAAATTCGTTTGGATGGCAAACAAATTCATAGAGTTATGTGAAAAATCACTCTAGTTTGCGTGTCATCCAAACGAGTTTGCTGACTTCATTTAAAGGGGTAGCAAATTGACTAGAAACCGGAAAAAAAAAAAAACATATTTCCCCAAAATTACCAATCATAGCATGCAAAGTTCTCACTTCTCATGCATGATCAATCTTGGATTTTAATATCATTGCACCATAAGATCTTTTGCAACTAAAAAGTCATCTCCTATGAAGCTAGGCTTTAGTGTGTTACAATTTTGGCTACATTTGGTGTCTATTTTCCAGGTTTAGGATAATAAAAAACTCATAAGTGAACAAGAAACATATCACTAAACGGACCACAAATATCATCTCCATAACATACAAAAAACACAAAGAAAAAAACAGATGATTTAACCTGGTATCTCCATTAAAAATTACAATTTTTTTTTATCCTTTTAACATTAAACTGAACACCAATCGTTTGTGCAGAGTGAAGAAAATGGAGAAGCCATCGACACTCGCGTGGTGAAACAAGCAGTCTTACAAGCAATTGAAGACTGGATCGAAAGCAATGATCAAGATTACTAACTATCGATTTTCACCAATTTCTTTGATCTTCTTCTATATTTTTGCCTTTGGTTGATCTATTAGTCATGATTTCAAATGGAGGAAATAGCTAGCTAGCTTTCAAGATCAAATCATCAATTGTAACAAAGTCTTTTGAGAAATGGCAACGGTAAGCACCTATTTTTAAGCTCAAAATCGTTCGAATGTAACTTGCAAAAGTCGCCACATAAAAGATGTCTCCTAAAACTACTAAGCACATTCATGTACGTTCGTTCCCAAATAAGTCAATCATTTGATTGAGTACAAAAATTAATAATGCTTGATGCTACAGAAATTTAGGGATTTTTAGTTCATTTCCTGAAGTTTGTGAAAAGGAGGTACATCCTAGTGGTATAAATGCATTTACATATACACTCAAATAGACAACTGCTACTACGTACGTTGTATATGGCATATGGAAAATTGTTGGATGTCAAGCATAGTATACTCCAAGAAAAGTATTAACGAACAACAAAACTTTCCAACAATGTATACATCTGACAAAAAAATCTTATCCTGAAGAGAAAATATGGGCTGTAACTCTTGACACAACACAAAAAAAAATGTTTAGGGACGACTAACACAACCCGTTGTTTCTTTTGCACCCAAATCAACCTTTACCTATTGATTTTGCTATAGGTTTTAAAACTCGTTGTTTCATTTGCACCCAAGTCAACCTTTACCCGTAGCAAAAACAGGTCAGGTTGATATTGACCGGTATAAAAAAATTGGTTGAACAAAACCCTTGTTGAAACCTTTATATATGAACTGGAAACAGAAAACACTAGTGGCGACAATTTTACCCAAAACTTAACCCGGACCCGACATGAAAAAAAAAACAGATTTGGGTCAACAAACATGACCCGTTTAAACATGTTGAGCATATAAAAACGGATTGGCCTTTTAACCTGTTTAACTATTTAGAAAAAAAAAATCTTTTACATTTTTATTTTTTCCGTTTCTATTTTACATGGTTAGTTATAATAGTGTCAGTTTTGGCAAATCATATTATTTACTTGTCACACTCATACTCACCATTTAAACACGTGATCGATAACACTCTTATAACTTGTCAACATGTATGTAGCATGGCAACAGGTTGGGTATATGGCTAATCCCATACCCATACCCGATTGTAAAATCTCATCCCATACCCAACCTATTACCTGTCGATATTTGTCGGGTCCCATCAGGTGTGGAGCAGACTCGCGGGTATCGGGTATACCCGTTGAGATTTACATGTATATGTATTTTTACTTTCTTTTATTGTTGAGTGAATAGGCAAAATCGTCCTTGAGATTTGACCTATTTTGCTAAATCCATCCAAAAAAACTTTTTTTTCTCAATTGAACCACTGAGGTTTACATTTTGTTGCTAGATTCATCCAACTAACTATCCCTGTTAAAAACTAACATTAACTTAGGGGTATTTTTGACATTTTACATATTTGTTTTTGTTTTAAATTTTTTCTTATATTTATAAACTTTTAGCATAAAAAATAAATAGTTCTTTTTTTATTTATAACCTGCATGCACTTAAGAAAATCTAAAATTCCAAACTCCCTTGCAGTATATTCACTCCTTCATTGCATACTTGTTTTTTTGTAGGATGATGCCGGAACAGAGGAAATTAAAAATGTTGAATTAATTTATCTTTTTTCCCACCAGCATCTCTGTTTCAATTCCTCTTTTCCCTTGGTCCTCCACGCCACTAACTTAAACCACCGCCAAACCCTACAAAATCCAACGTTTCCAATGCCTTCATAACCTATGTTTCCCTTTTTAATCATTTGAAAATGAAGTAAAATGTAAAAAAGTTTATCGATTTAGAGTGTGTATGAATTAACACCCCTTAAAAAAATTAAAGATTGCAATTGTGTTTGTTGTTGTAACTAATGGACTTTTCCTTAAGAAACCAAAACAAGTTAAAAAAATCTCTTAGAATCACATATGAATAACGGACTCCAATTGAATATAGTCCCTAGTTGTACCAAGGAGCTCCATTTGAGAGTAGATCAATTTAGAGTGTGTGTGTGTGTTTTTTTTTTTTTTTTTTGGGAATTAGAGTTTATGGTGGGAAAGAAAGATCTTCGACCAGGGGTAGAGGGAACCGTGAAGCAACTTATAAGCAGGTTAAAAACATATAAAAACTAAATAAAAAGGAAACTGACCAATATACCCTCTTTTTATGTTAGTTTTTATCTATGTTAGACATTTGGACGGATTTGGCAACGTTTGTAAAACCTCAGTGTTCCGAGTGAGAAAAAAAAATTGTTTTAGATTGATCTAGGAAAATTGACTAAACCTTAGGGACGATTTTGGCTATTCACTCTTTATTGTTTTAAGTTTTAAAAATCCACAATGTATTAACTAATAATAAAATAACATACATGTCATCATCACCGTAATAATGTTTAAAATATTTTAAATGTAAATTTAAATTATAATATGAATCTTGAAAAATATTTTTATATTTCTTAGCATTTAAATTCAAATAATAATGTCATTAAAGTATATATTTTAAAAGAAAAGTTTATTATTCAAATAATGAATCTATTAAATTAAAACATTTCTAAAAAAAATAGTTCTTGCTTATAAGTTACATCTTATTTGATGTTTTTGGTGTGCTTGAAAATTTCGAATGATATAACGCAATGATGTGTGGCTGAGTCTCAAACGCAATGATGGTTGCGAAAATGTGCACATGAGATGTTCTAATAAATGTTTTAAGGCAACCTTTTTTGCTTTTAGCTATGATTGTTGTGTTTGTAAACCTTAGGTTATTGGGGTTAGGTTTGTTGCCTTAGACAGGATGTTTGTAGATCTTATGACTTACATCTAATTTTATGTTGATAATTTCAAAAATCATGATGCACTGATGCATTGTTAAGCCTCAGTGACAGTGATGGTCATGAAACTATGCACATGAAATGTTGGAATAAATGCTTTAATGTGGCTTTTCGAACCATGATTATTATGTTTGTAAACCTTAGGTTATCGAGGGTTTTTTTTTGGACTTAATCGTTTTGTTTACATAATTGAGTGGGATAAAAAAAAAACATAAATGTGTTTTAAGGTGGGTTATTTATTAAGATGTTTTTAAATTTTGAGTCAGATATTTTGCGTTTTGGATCATGACTGAATCTTTATATACCTTGCTATTTGAGTAGTTTATGTTTCTTATTTTTTCAAGATGTTTAATTTGTTGGTATATATAGATGGCTACAGTTATTCTAGTTCGTGTTTTTAGTTGAGTGAGTTTATTCAATCTTGCATTTTGTTGTTTTCGTTCTAATTGATTTGGGCCATTAGATTATGGATTGTGTCATGGTTATATTAAATTATCAAAATTTTGTTGGGTCTGCTGACCTGGAGAAGAACAGATGATTCGAAAGCTAAAATATACTAACTTCTGATTATCAATAAAACAGCACTTTGATACAAGAATCCTCCCAAAGACTATTGACACTAACTGCTGTTACCAAACAGCTGCTGAACAAACTGCTGCTGATTGAAGAAACCACTGATGGACAAAGTGCTGATAAGGAAATAAGGCAAAGTGCTGACAAGAAAAACAAGCCTGTTGGAGCCAACAACACTTAGGCTTCAACAGATGTTCAAGCCAACAGAGTTTCACTCATCAGTTGTTTAGTCATCAGAGGTTTAGGCAATGTAACAGTACTTGTATCAGCAGATGTTATATGTTGTTATTATTGTTAGCTGTCATTGTCTAGGTGACGTCAGTCTTAGGTCATCAGAGCTTTCGTTTGTCTATAAATAGAACAATGCTTGTACTTTTCTATTTGTCACTCTTACATTCTCTTACACAAACAAAGTTTTGAGTGATCAGGCTGAGGGGGAGAGTTGTAATCATTTACTTGTAATCTGTGATGACTTAGGCAAAGTATTTGATATAAAACAATTGTTCCATTTGTTATGATTTATAGTTTATAATTCCGCTGCACTTTCCTTTATTGTTAATTCATTTACTATTCCATTACTTAAACATTCATAACAAATCAAACTCAAATCCTAATAATTGGTATCATAGCTTGGTCAATTAAATTCGATCTAATCAATCAATTTAATATAAATAGATCAGCTCAAATTTATTGATATCACTTTGTTTGTTGATTGAAAACAGAGTAAAAGTTTATTTACGTTCAATGTTTTTAAACACACTTTGTTTTACAAACAATCAGAGAATGGCTTCAATCAATCATGATCCACATAACACTGGCACGAGCAACATGCCACCGATGCTTGTCAGATCTGAATACAATATCTGGCAACGTCGGATGAGCCATGTTCTAGCTCAACAAAACATTGGGTGTTGGAAGTCGGTTGTCTTCGGACCACATGTTCCGATGGTGCCAAGTACCGAAGATCCCAAGGTTCAAGTACCTAAGAGTGTCGAAAACTACTCGAGCAAGATTTTCAGAAAATTGAGTTAGATGCCAAGGCCTTCAGTATTGTGGCCATGGCTCTACCAAATGATATCTATGCTGGGTTGTTACACTGTAACAGTGCAAAGGAGTTGTGGGACGCTTTAAAAGAACAATTCGGTGGGACTGAGGATGTTATTGAAAACAACCGGGAAATATTGAATTAACAATATGAAACATTCAGTCATGTGAAGGGAGAGTCATTAACTCAACAATTTGAGAGTTTAATTGTTTAATTAATGAACTAAAACTAGTGGGTCTAACTTATCCAAAATCAACATTGAATCATAGGTTTCTTAGATCACTACCAGACAAATGAGACACTATAGCAATTGTTATGAGAAACTCAATTGGATTTAAGGACTTATCTCTGACCCAGCTTCATGGTAAGCTCTTGACCTATGAGAGAGAGCTTAACTAGAAAAACAAGCTTCAGGATTCTGGAAAAGTATCTGATGATTATGTGTTTGGAAATACAGCACTTTTGGGTCAGGATGAGGTGCCTGGTAGTAGTAAGGATCAGGGTTATGATCATTATATTGACATAACTACTGGCTTTAAACACTGATTCTTATTCACCCAACTATGCTTTTGCAGCAAGTGGTGATATCCAGGCATTTGATAACACATCCTTTGAGTATAATGACCTTCAGTATTTTAACCCTGTGGACTTAGAAGAAATGGACATTCTGCATCAACTGGCTCTGCTCAGTATTAGAACTAACAATTTCTATAAGAAAACTGGCAGAAGATATTCAGGTTTACATGGTGGGTCAAGAGTGGGGTTGGATAAATCAAAGATTAACTGTTACAAATGTCAAAGAATGGGTCATTTTTCTAGGGAATGTAGGAGTCAAAACGGAACACCTATGATTACCTATCCAAACCAAAGGCCTCAGACAAACACTTATCAGTTTTCCCAAAATTCCCATAGACCAAATGTGCAAAACACTGCCCACTTTGCACAGTGCTCATCCACTGTTCCTGTGCATTATGTCCAAACCATTGTTCCCCAGATTCACTATGTCCAAACCCCTGTTGCTCAGGCTCAAATGCCAATAGCTGCTACTCCACCCTTTGCTCCTGCAGAGACCAGTCAACGGAGTTTTTTCATACAAGGCTTTGTTGATTGGAGCAGTTTACCAGATGAGTTAACAGATGAAAACAGTGCTCTAGTTGCCAAATCTGAAAATGAACTAGGAAATTTCTGCTTCATGGCATTAGAGACAATTGTTGAGGAAGTTGAATCTGAGGAGTGGTTTTTAAGTCTGAAAATGTGACTATTGATGTTGTTGATACAGTTGTTTCAATTGAAGAGTCTGAAGCTGAGGTTTTGAATCTCTCAGACCCATGGGGTAAAAATGATTGTGAGTGCAAGTGTGATTGTGCATTGATGGCTGCTGCTAAGGTATCACCTCAAATCTTAAATGATTTATGTTTAGACAAATGTGTAATAGTTTTTGCTAACATTAAAAAGGTGAATGAAAACTTTAGAAAGAAAATTTTAGAGGATGAAATTCAATTTGAAAAACTCACAAAAGAGTTAAAATCAAAGTTAACTGAAAAAGAATCTGAAATCAGTAGTTTAAAACATGAAGCAAGCATAACCAAGGACCAGCTCCAAACTATGATAACAAAATATCAAAGTTGTAAACAGGAGCTTGAATCCACCCAAGTTGAGTGTGAAAATTTGGTGGAATCATCAAAAGGTTTTGAAATGATTCTCAACCAATAGACCAAAAGTCATGTGAAATTTGGCTTTGGTTTCAATGAAACCACTACTCAAGTTTCTCAAAACACTGACAAAAGGGAACCACAGTTGGTTGAGGTCATTCCAAAAAATTCAAAAGGTCAGGAAATCAAAGTCACCGAACCTAATGGTAAGAAAATTGTTCTTGAAAAACTTGAAGGTTCCTCATCATATGCTGAAATTGAAAAATATCAGTTTAAACCAACTTGGTCAGATAAGTGTGATGTTCTTGAAAATTTCCAACCAATGAATTTTAAAACCCCTGCTGGTAAAAAGGCACCACAGGTTAAAATCATTCCCTTAAAAGATCGTCCAACAGATGTTCAAACAACTATTGAAAAGAAGAAGGAAAAAAGGGAATTTGAAAGATAACTTGTTTTGTGATTTTTGTGAAAAGAAGAACCATGTTACTAAAAACTGTTTTCTTCTAAAATCATATGATATCAACAAAGGAACAAGTGTGTGTGTGATTCTAAACCAATTTGCTCAATTTGTGGTAAAAAGAATCACAAAACCAAAGAGTGTCTTTATCTCAAAAATTTTGATGTCAAAATACAAGAGTATAAAGCTAAAACTCAAGTGAGTCAAGTGGTTATTACTTCAAAAGGAAAACCCAAATAGACCTTTACACCAGTCCAAACATCTGTTGTCAAAAACCTGAATGAAAACTCTGCTCCCAGAGATGTTCAAGTAACAGATGCTCCACCCTCAAACAAGTTTCCAAGAGGACATGGACAAACACCTTGTCATCGTCTGCCACATGTTTATGAAGAGCCAAAAGGCCTTCAAAACCATGAGTGAACAGACATCCTCATGGTTACCAACATCTGACATGAAATGGTCAAACATCTGTTGCACCAAGTGTTGATATACAAACACTGGCAAATGGTCAACAATAGTTGTTGAACCTGGTTCAAAAACTAGTTCAAACCACTGATCATTCTCCTAAACTTGAGACTGAAAAGTCTGAGAACCCATCCAAAGCCAATTTGGCTTTGGACACTCACTAAAACTAATTCTTTACTGATGTGCAGGGAGCTTCTGCTTGATTAGATAGTTTATGGTATGTATATAGTGGAGGCTCCAGGCACATGACAGGATGTAGAGCCCTTCTTCTAGACTTTTTTGCTCATGGAGGGGGTGATATATCTTTTGGTAATGATTCTAAAGGTAAGGTGTTGGGTTCAGGGACTGTTCAGGCTGGGAGACTCAAGTTTGAAAATGTTAATCTGATTGATAATCTTAAATTTAATCTTCTTAGTGTTTCACAAATGAGTGACAAAGGTTATGGGTCATTCTTCACTAAGAAAACTTGTAAGATTATTGGACCAGAAGTGGTTGAAAAGATTAACACCATTATTGCTGAGAGCAAAGCACAACTTGTTGCTCATAGGAGTGGCAATGTGTATGTAGTTGATATGTTGAAGGATAATCCTATGGCAAATGTCTGTATGTTTACTGCTGCTTTAACAAAAGAGACATAAGTGGCATAGGAGATTGGGTCATACCAACCTTCAAACTATCAACTCTCTTTCCAAACAAAACCTTGTAAGAGGTCTTCCACCAAAAGAATTTAAATGTTATGAGCATTGTGTTTCCTGTTTAAAAGGCAAACAACATAAAAGCTCTTACAAATCTATTGATGAGTCCAAAACCAGTCAATGTCTTCAATTGTTGCACATGGACTTGTTTGGTCGAGTTAAAATCATGAGTCTAAGGAAGAAAGAATTTGTCTTGTCATAGTTGATGATTTTTCTAGGTTTACATGGACTTACTTTTTACACTCTAAGGATGAGACTGCAGGTATTTTGAAGGACTTTGTCACCAAAGTTGAAAAACAACATGACTTGCCAGTAAAAGTCTTTAGAAGTGACAATGGAACAGAGTTCAAAAATAAGGAGTTGGATGACTTCTGTGTGTCAAAAGGAATTCTGAGGCACTACAGCATTCCAAGAACACCAGAGCAAAATGGGGTGATTGAAAGGAAAAATAGAACTCTTATTGAGGCTGCAAGAACTATGCTAGCAGATTATGGTTTACCTCTGTCCTTTTGGGCAGAAGCTGTAAACACTGTTTGTTATGTTCAAAACAGAGTTTTAATCAACCCTAGGCATCAAAAGACTGGTTATGAAGTTCTGTTCAAACTCAAACCAATAATATCATTTTTCAAAATCTTTGGCTGCCCATGTTTCATTTTAAATCTCAAAGATTCCATTTCAAAATTTGCAGCCAAAGTAGATTGTGGATATTTTCTGGGATATTCTTCTACTGCCAAGGCCAGTAAAGTGTTTAACACAAGGACTAGGACAATAGAAGAAACTCTGAATGTAAAGTTCAATGAACTTTCATCCTTAAAAATCCTAGCAAATCCTGCAGAATTGTTTGATTTAGATAAATTCAAATTTGAAGATATCACTGTTAAAACTGACCATGTAGGTACACCACAGTCTCCACAACAAGATTACAGATTTGACATAGTGATTCCACAGTCTCACAACAAATTCTATTCTGCATCAGGGGAAGCAGTTGTTCAAACATCTATCAAAACTCTGTCACAGCTGAGTCAACCACTGTTGACCAGTCTTACCCCCAAACCACTGCTTCATCCAGCTCAACCACTGTTCAGTCATCTGTTGACAAAAGTCCACTCTCAGTTGACAAAAGTCAATCCACCTTTACACCACTTGGGCCTATTCCACCACTTCCATTTCAAACATCTGTTGGCACTACAGAAGTGCAAACAGATGTTACAACAACAAATGCTACAAACCTCTGTCCCTCACCTCAAAATGCCATAGTACCATACAAGGGAGATTTAATCTTCCTTAGAGTTCATCCACCAGACCAAATCATTGGCAACATCAGTGAAGGGGTGCTCACTAGAAGTCAATCCTCAAACATTTGTCTTTTTTGCAGGCTTTCTATCCTCACACAACCTGTCAAGTACCAAGAGGCACTAAAAGACAACAGTTGGGTAGAAGCCATGCAAGAAGAGCTCATTCAGTTCAAAAGACAACAAGTATGGAAACTTGTACCATTGCCAAAGGATGTATGTCCAATTGGCACAAAGTGGGTCTTTAAGAACAAAACAGATGAAAGGGGTATTGTTGTCTAGAATAAATCTAGGCTTGTGGTTCAAGGCTTCAGACAAGAAGAAGGAATAGATTATGATGAAACCTTTGCTCCTGTAGCTAGGTTGGAAGCCTTTAGACTTTACCTAGCCTTTGCTGTCAAACACAACATCAAGGTGTATCAGATGGATATCAAATGTGCATTTCTTTATGGCAAAATCCAGGAGGAAGTCTATGTATGTCAGCCACCTGGTTTTGAAGACACATTCCATCCTGATCATGTCTACAAGCTCAACAAAGCTTTATATGGCTTGAAACAAGCACCAAGGTCCTGGTATGAAACTCTTTCCACCTTTCTCTTATCCATTGGTTTCAGAAGATGTAAAATTGATACAACTTTATTTCTTAAATGGAAAGGAAAGATTTAATGATTGTTGAAATATATTTTGATGACATCAGTTTTGGGTCCACATGTAACAAAATGTGTGAAGAGTTTAGAAACCTCATGACAGCAGAGTTTGAAATGAGTGCCATGGGTGAACTCCAATGCTTTCTTGGTCTCCAAGTTAAGCGATTGTAAAATGGAACTTTTATTCACCAAAATAAGTATGTTCAAAATTTACTTACAAAATTTGAAATGAATGATTGTAAACCATGTAGTACACCCATGAGTACCACCAAGTTACTAACTGTTGATGGTAAAGATGAACTGGTTGACTAGACACATTATAGATGTATGATTGGGTCTTTATTGTACTTAACTACATCTAGGCCAGACATTATGTTTGCCACTTGTGTCTGTGCAAGATCCCAGGCATCACCCAGAAAGTCAAATCTTATAGTTGTGAAAAGGATATTCAGATACCTAAAAGGTTCTCCCACACTTGGTATCTGGTACCCTGCTAATGGGAATATTAAGCTTTCAGGTTACTCAGACAGTGACTTTGCTGGTTGTCAAACCACAAGGAAGTCAACATTAGCTGGGTGTCAATTCCTAGGCAATGCTTTGGTCTCCTAGCAAAGAAAAAAGCAAGCAGTTGTTTCAACATCCACTGCAGAGGTTGAATACATTGCTGTTGGAAGCTGTACAGCCCAATTAATGTGGCTTCAAAACCAGCTACTGGATTTTGGTATAACTGCCCTTAGGACTCCACTCATGATGGATAGTCAAGCAGCTGAAAATATCATCAAGAATCCAGTTTCCCACTCTACCACAAAGCACATTGACATCAGACACCATTTTGTGAGAGACAGCTATGAAAAAGGTTTGATTTCTCTACACCATGTTCCAACAGAGGATCAGTTGGCAGATGTGTTGACAAAAGCTTTAGACACATCTACCTTTGCAAATCTGATCTCTCAGATTGGTATGCTAAACATGGATTAAAAACAAAAAAAAAAATTGTTTTCATGAACAAAAGCATTAAAATGTTGTCAGAAAATCAAAAATCCACCCTTCAAAATAGTTTTGGTTGAAAAATCTGTTCAAGATAAAACAACCACTGTTTCATTAATTGTATCATCTGTTGGTAGAAAAATCTGTTTCAAAACTCTAATCAGATAACACAACCACTGCTGGTTGAAAAATCTGTTTCAAACATCTGATCAGATAAAACAACTGTTTTCACAAACATTTGTTGACTAGTCAACAAATGTTATAAACAACTGTCACCCACCAAAACAGACCTTCCATTAGATGTTTGCCACGTATGCTCCCAAAAGCAGTACTTTGGCCACATCAGCGGTTTCCACCTGAGACTATAAAAACCCTGTTTATCCCCAACAGTTGTTCCACTGTCTCATCGAATTCAAAATTCTGAAAACCGCTTTCTCTCAACCTTAAACCCTCATCACAAATTCATCGACTTTCTTACTGAAATCCAAGACATGGACCTTCAATTGAAAGCTTTCCACAATTATTTACCATATCTGTCCAAAACAGAGGAAAACCAACACTTTCATTCAATCATCGACATATTAACTAAATCCAAATACTTGCATGTTCTCACTAACACTTCTTTGATTTATCTTGACACTCTCCTATAGTTCTGTTTGAATGCTGAAACCCTGTTAACAAATAAAAAAACTACATCCATTATCTCAAAAATTGGAGATACACATGTCACCATAACCCCCCAAACCATATCCACAACCTTCTCACTGGATGATCAGGCAGGTAAAGATTCTTTTATAAAACTGAACTTCACACAGAGTTCATAGAGAGAGGTTATGAAGGTCAAATGACTAGGGCAACAATTTTCAAAAAGTTTTTCCCCCCAGCCATGAAATTTTTCTTTCATACTTTACTCATATGCCTCTCTGCTAAAACTACTTCTTTTAATGAAATCCCATTGAAAGTTCAATACTTGGGATATGCCATTTTGTCAAACACTGACTACAATCTATCCCAAGGACTGTTTCTAGATTTGGTAGCAAATGTGAAGGGTGTCAAATCTGGGTCAAACAATGCTTTTCTACTATACCCAAGACTTTTAAGTGTTATCATACAAAAGGTTTTACCTGAAAAGGATTTCAAAAAGGGTAAAGGCCTTCAAATGAACAGCCTCTCCCAAGAAACTTTTACAAGAATGATGGGTCCTAACACCCAAGAAAAATCAACAAAAGCAAAAGTTTCCAAAACACAAGCAAAGAGTGTTAAGACAACAACTGTTGTGCAAACCTCTGTTGTTGAGCCCACTGCTCCTGGTGATCATGGCACTACATCCAGTGCTGTGAAACCCACACCAGCCACTTTCAAAAAGAAACTTCCATCCACTAAGCCCACTAAAAAGTTGACTCTAGAAGATAAGATATCAGAGGAAATTCCTGTTGTAACACAAATGCAACAAACAACCACTGTTGATACTTCCTCTCAACAGATGGATATATCTCTACCCATCCAAACTCCTCATGTATCCTCTCAAAAGGATCATGTTGTAAGCCAAGGGGACACACATCATGAAACAGATGGTTCACTTGAATATCTGTTTACAAGTCCTTCTCCCAGGGCTAACTCTCTTTTCACTCCACAACCCTCACCATCACAAAATCCTCCTATTCCACCTACCATGCAACCAATGTTCAAAGCTATTGACAAAACTCAGGACTCTACCAGTTCCTCTCAACAACCTATCACTAAGAGCATACTTCAACAAGTGACTAGTCCTGAGAAAAGTCAAGTAGCTAGCCCACAAACTGAGGAGGCCACACCCTTTGAGTTACGTGCAACTCAAAGTGGTATTTCAAGCGAAGCAGCCACTACTGTTGTAGAGACCATTGTCTTACTTCAGGACAGTGGTTACATTGCTCAGACTTCCTTGAAGGCAACAACTGATGAGGCCACAAGAGTGACTCATACACCAGTTGGAAGTCCCCAGTACCAAGACAAAGGGGCATCTGGTTTCTTTCCCATGGACTCACCTCCTAGGACTGAACCAGTTACAACTACCACTAGTAGGAATTCAGATGATCCTATTAAGTTAGGTGATGGATTAAGATATCAAGAATTGATGAAGAGAGTGAATACCATTGAGTCATCTGTGGCTGAAATCAAATCAGATATCAAAACCATGATGCAAACCTTGGTTACCCTCACACAAAGTCATCCATCCACTCAAGAGATTGCTAGTGAGCTATGGAAGTCTGTTAATCCCATCATCATAGCTCACAGAAAACTAGCAGATCAGACCCAAGAAGCATACATTACCATGATCAGAATTATGGTAGATGCTAGGTTCAATGATACCAAACCGACATTAAAGCCATAAAAGAACATTTGTTGAAGACCACTGGCTCTGCCCCTACAACCATTCTTAGAGATGAAGATGATGATGACTTCACAGCAGATGATGCCAAATAGGGGGAGAGTGGCAGAGATAGGCTACCAAAGCTAGATCCTTTTGGGGTTCCACCTTCTCAAAAGGGTCATGCACAAAAGTCAGCTCAACAAAAGCCTGCCAATACACTAGGATCTACTTCTAAAACCACTGCTGAAACTGCCAAAGCTGACAAGGCAAAAAACATTGATGAATCTACAAATGTCTTAGCTGAAAAGGCTACAGAAGCAAAATAAATCAGGGCTGAAACATTGGAAACAAAAGCAGAAAATCTTTCAAAAAGAAAAGAGTTAGAACAGCAGGAAAAAGAAAATGTTGGTTCCTCCAAAAGGAAGAAAAAGCCTGCTCAACATGTTAGACAGCCACCATCAAAAACTAAAACCTCTGTTTCTCAAACAACTGCTGCCACCACCATAACCACTGAACCAATCACCATAACAACCACCACCATTGCTTTAGCCCTAACCATCACACCCATACCATCTTCACCACCTCAAATATCTGCTGGTACTAAACAAGTGCCAACAGATGTTATCACACCTCAATCACCACCATCACCCACCATCTTGTACAAAAAGAAAAGAAAATCCACTTTTGTAGTACAAGATGAGAAAATTGAAACCACACCTACACCACCATCATCTGAACCCATTCCAGCCATCCCATTATCATCCTTTTCACCACACACTTCAAAATTCTCACCAAATCCCTCCACCACTAAAAGACCACCACCATCCATGATCCCATTAGCTACTCAGTATCCTCTTAAGCTTGAGATAATCAAGGGAAATTCAATCCTTCTACAATACTAAGGATCCATCACAATTATCTTTCCCATCTCTTGCTAGCTAAATCAGCCTAAGCCTAAAAATGTTGATGAGTATTTGAAACAGAAAGCACAGCAGGCAGATTTGATCATCAAATAGAAATGTAAAGGGAAAGATGACAGGACTGATCAGGGCATCCATTCAGCAGAACTTAGCAAGTTAAGAAGGATTGAAGACTTTGCTAAGGACCTGAGCAATTCCATGTCCAATAAGCCCATCAGTGGTGAAATGGTAATGTTGATCAGAGATTCCCTTCTAGATCAGATTATGGCAGCCAAACCTTACAAAGCAAATAGAAAACATTTTGCTGGTTTGACCATTCAGGCTTTATAGGAAGAACTGAACAGAATTGAAGAGCTAAACAAACAACCAAATCAAAAAGCATATGTTCCTGACTTCAGAAAAGGCAAAGACCATGTCAGAGCTTTGAAGTTCAAGAAAATGAGAGCTGAATTGGTTGAAGCTCATTATGGAGAAATGAAGTCTGTTTCCAAATGGTCTGAGCTAAGGTTGGTTGAGACATATAAGAAGCTGGAAGAACAAAGAAAAACTGATCCAAATCTTCCAAGAAAACTAGTCTACCCTGATGAAGCAGAGGTTAGAAGATCTCAACAGACCCTCTCACTTGAAAGCTTACTTCCAACCTCTGATACCTCCATTGCTGCCAAAAGACAACACAAAAGACAGAAGGAGATGTCTGAGGAAGACCAAAAGAAGTTTGCTGACACTTTTGTGAAAGAAGGGATCTTCAATCAAGTTCACTATTTTTCTGATCCCATCAGTGAAGAACTGAGGAAAATCATTGGGAGACCTCCATCACAAAACTCATCAAAAATAAAGTTGCAAACCAAAAACTCCTCTGATTCAAAAATTCTAAAATGGAAAGTCAACAAAGACAACCATGAATTATTCTCTTTTGACTTCGAATTACAACTAAAAGGTCAAATTAGAGAAAGTCTGATGAGAAACAAAGATCAGCAATAAAGTTGAGTTTTGGCATCATCTGTTCTAGGGTGAGATTGTTGGGTCTACTGACCTGGAGAAGAACAGATGATTGGAAAGCCAAAATATACTAACTTCTGATTATCAATAAAACAGTACTTTGATACAAGAATCCTCCCAAAAACTGTTGACACTAACTGCTGTTACCAAACAACTGCTAAACAAACTGGTTTTGATTGAAGAAACCACGGATGGATAAAGTGCTGATAAGGAAACAAGGCAAAGTGCTGACAAGAGATACAAGGTCTGTTGGAGCCAACAACACTTAGGCTCCAAAAGATGTTCAAGCCAACAGAGTTTCACTCATCAGTTGTTTAGTCATCAGAGGTTTAGGCAATATAACAGTACTTGTATCAGCAGATGTTATATGTTGTTATTATTGTTAGCTGTCATTGTCTAGGTGACGTCAGTCTTAGGTCATTAGAGCTTTCGTTTGTCTATAAATAGAACAGTGATGGTACTGTTCTATTTGTCACTCTTACATTCTCTTACACAAACAAAGTTTTGAGTGATCAGGCTGACGGGGAGAGTTGTAATCATTTACTTGTAATCTGTGATGACTTATGCAAAGTATTTGATATAAAACAATTGTTCCATTTGTTATGATTTATAGTTTATAATTCCGCTGCACTTTCCATTATTGTTCATTCATTTACTATTCCATTACTTAAACATTCATAACAAATCAAACTCAGATCCTAACATTATATATAATGAATTGATTTTTTTTATGATTGTGGGTCTCACCAATGGTAATTATAATTATAAATAACTCAAAGCCACAAGATATTGAACAATATTCGTAACTAATGCTCCATAGCAATTTATGGCACCTTTGTAATGATAGGTTTTTTGAGTCCTGATTTGGTCCTTTTGCTACACATCTCTTCCCTTTAACCTTCCATTCATCCTCAGCTCTGCATTATTTGTTTCTCTCTCTACTTTCTTTATCTTTGTCTCTCTCCTATTTCTCTTTCTAGAAAATGATCTCTCTGTTAAAATCCGGTGTTGAGGGAGATCCAGGGAAGCACCGAGAGAGACAAGAGAGGTGGAGAAAGGGAGATCTGGGGAGGCCGTCGGAACATTGCCGCCGCCAACAACAACCGCCATCGCCGCCGCCAACATGGCTTCCTCAATTCCGTTGCTTTTGGTTTCCATTTTTATGGATTATTATAGTGTTTAGCCGTTGGCGGTTGGTGATGTGGTTCATGGTACTGAGGTACCCATATCGTTGACGGCCCTGGTGTCGGTGTCAATGAGTATGGCTATGATGAGTTAATAGATTTATTTGAACATTTATGAAAGTGATGAGGCATGGATGGTGGATGGTAGGTTTACACCTGCAACTCCCCATGCAACCACATATCTGGACGACTCTGAGCCTACACTTCGCTTTTGATTACTAATTTTGTTATTTTTTTTCTTCTTTTGTTTGATCAGGAATAGAGAGTTCGGGGTTGTTCTTCGCAGATCTGTTTGGATTTTGTTGGTCGGTTTTCAGCAGCAGGTTTGAGGAATTTCGAGATTTGAAGCAGATCGAAACCGGTAAATTGTTTACTGCCGTTAGATTTATAGTGTATCTTTGTTTGAAATGTGAGACGATATGGAAATGTTTTGTCTTGGAATTTTTTTGCTAAATGCTCTACCCTCAAATGAGTTTTCAGTAAAAAATTTAAAACTCAGTTCTAAAACATCAAATAAATAAAGCAGTTTATACCTCAGATCGGGTGGTTCTTGGTCGAACAAAAGGAGGGCTCCGAGGGATGAAGGGGATGGTGTAGCAACAGTGGTGGTGGTTTCGGTTTTGTTAACGACGGTGCCGCGACCGTGTTGGTAGAAGGAGGTGGTTGATGTTGAGGTTTTATTTTTTTTGAAGGTGGGTTCTGTTACGTCGGTAGTTTGCCGGGGTGTAGAAACAGAAACGGCGAAGGTGGTTTGGTTGTCCATGATTATGAGGGTTGTGCGGCTGAGCCGAGAAGGGGAGGTAAGAGGTTGCCGGATGTCTGTATAAATAAAGGGGTAATGGTGTCGGATTTTTTATCAGGTCTTTACATGCTCAACAATTGGCTTTGTTATGAAAATAAGGCTTTATGAGGAATAAACTCTCAGCAAAGTAATGATTTGTCATGACGGATCTACTGTGTTAAGAAAGAAAAGTTAGCTAAAGCGATATGGGCAACGGATTGGATGGGTAAAACCAACGGCTATCTTTCTTTCTGGGGAACAAACTCTTAGCAAAGTCATGATTTATGAATCGTTTTAAATTTTAAGAAAGATGTTGTTTGTTTGTTGAATGTTATTGTGCTGATAGGTTTCAAGGTAACCAAGAACTTGATAGGACATCGGTTCCCAAACATGAGCGTGGAGCCATATAAGCTAGCCAATCACTCGAGGTCACGACTATTCTCATTTTATATGCATTTCTAAGGTATTTTTTGTGTGCTTTTCTATGTATATATTGTATAGTAATGGTGGGAAAATGAACATGTCAAAATATCGTGTGATAGCAATGTTAAGTTTTCGATTTAACGAATGAAATTCTTTTTGTAGTTACACCATTTGTATACATTGGGTTGTGTTAAACTCAGAACAAAAGGTACTATCAATGCTTTATTATGACTTCATTATTTAGACATATTTGTTGTTGCTTTTCTAATTTAGATTACCTTATGGTAGTTTGTTATTTGCAGTCTCTTCGGGTGGTTGTGTATGTTAAAGGAGCTGCTGTTGAGATCAAAAAGTGCAAGAGCTGATCTGCGCAACATGTAAGCAACAAATCATGGTCCTTTATTCCAGCTAGAATGACAATTCCATGGCCATGGAAATAGGTTAAAAAGGTTTCTATTCATTTAGAAGGTTTGGGTTATCTTGGCAGGTCTGTTTCAACCTTCTAAATTTTGTTACCAAATTAGATTTTTGGGCTACTTTTTAATAAGAATGATATTGTTATCTATTATATTTATTTTATTAAAAAATAACTATGGAGGGTCAACTCGACTGATCCGTTGCACAACCATGTCTTACACCTAACCTTGGGAAAGTAGGTATATTCGGCGTATGTTTTTTTTACAGTCTCTACGTCTGCTGATACACCATAACAGTTTGATTTCATAAGCCACAAGATCATAAAACTAAAAAAAATATAAAGTGTTTGGTTTGTTTTCCAATAACAGATTATATCGGCATCCTACAACGAGTCAAATGCAGCATTAGGAACACTAGCGGTTCTATAACGGCGCTTAGGTGGATTAGTAGTTTGACCATTAGTATGACCAGTAGACGCATTAACCAACTTTGAAGATCCACTTAATGGAGTTGAGGGGTCCTGCTGCTGACTTCAAAGCACAACTGGGCAACCACCTTTAGCAATGTGGCGTTTGAGCTGACTGTTGCTTGCAACTTTTGAGCCTGTGCTGTATGCAAAAGACTACTTGCATTGCTTGCAGCAGGCTCGTCTGCAGCCCGGACATACTGTTTCGATAGTAAAGCTTCTTTTTGCGCTTGCTGGGTGATGTCGGTGTCTCAACATTGTTCGCACCCCTTCCAGAAGAAAACCAAGATCAACATCAAGATCAAGCTGAGCATGCACCTGCTCCTTCTACTTTCGCCTCAAACCCCATTCGTCCTCCCACTCAGTCAGTTTCTTTGATCCCATCACTTTTTTTGGAATTGTTATGGGTACTAATTGTTGCAAATACTGTTTACGATCAAGATTGTTCTGGGTTTGGAACAGTTTAACAAAAAGCTTATGACTTTACATTTAAAGTTTTTACAGATTGAAAAATGATGGTGACAAATTAGTATGTGTAATTTGTAGATGTGTACAGTGTTTTTTAGCACAAAACTAGGATTGGTGTATGAGTATGTTGTAACCCATTGCCTCTGAGTATAGTTCTTTAACGATCAGAAACTTTTTAGAATGATTTTTTATTTTAATTTTTATTTACAATCTTGATTTCCCTCGATAAAGCTTTAAGTAGCAGAAATGATGCTTGGATGTAAGGGGATATTATGTGTCAGTGGGTTTGGTGCATCCTTAGTTCAGGTGATTTTCTGCATACTCAAAGATCGGTATATATATGCGTCTTGAGAGAAATTTGAAGATTTCACATGAAAAGAAGATGATCAATTTGTAGGACAACAGAAGAATTGGCTGCCCCGATGGCGCTAATGCCGAAGATGGATTGCAAGCATTCCTCCTCATCCGAAAGCTCTTCTTTGGATACGACAAAATTGTAAGGCGCGCAACGCGTGCCTTTAAGCACACTAGTTGTATTGTAAAATGGAGATAGTTAGGATGTATGGATATGCATTTTGAAAGGGATAAAATTAGATAATAAAATGATTACATGGTTAATTGCTGACGGGTACGGATAGTTAGGTAACTTTACACATATCTCAATTGTCAATTATGTTACTATAACAGAGGGCGGGGTGCTACCAGCAAATGGGGCTGGTATCCCACTACCCCTACGGGAACATCGCCCCGAGTGTTAGGGGTAGTGGGTGGTGGTATGTTTCTGATTACCTACGGATCAAGTGAGAGCGTGGGTTTTTGTCTTTTATAGGTTGGGTAGTTAAGGGTAGTGTTGCCTCTAAAATTGTGTTTCAGTGAAGTGATATGGCATTGTAAGATTGGTGAAAATCAGGATAGTTCACTCGAGTCTCTGAGTCCGCTTATTTGAGCCTATCGAATTTGTGGTATGATATGATTAAATAATTAGAATGGGTTAATCAGATGTATTAAATTTACTATAGGAATGATATTTTTTATTCAACATCTAGTAATCAAATTTTTTTCTTAAAGTTGTAGTTTAATTTTGCCTATAACACAAAGCAACTTCTCATTTGATCAGTAGCTGCAGTAGTAGTACTTAAACTCTTTTGTTCAAGGTTTTAATCTAACCATGTAACTTTGCACACTTCTAGCAGCCAAAACATCAATTACCACATTTGGAAAATGGTGTGAATGACGTTATATTTTGCATACCCAACATCAAATATCACGACAAACAAGCTTGCAATTGCGCAACCATCAAAACCACGAGTTTATATTAAACACACACCCTTAACTTATTAGGATTTAAACACATTAAAACAACTAGAAAAAAACTCAATAATAATAAGTAACTATCATATTTATCCTTACCCATTTGAATGGAAATCCTTCCACAAATGCTCAATCCTAACACCTTTGATTATTCTTATTGTTATCTTGTCCATATCCCCCTACACTTCATGAGCAACAAAAAATCATAACCCTAACCTTTGGAATTTCCTTATCATCACCTTTATCAAATTGATGATTCTCCACTTTAAGTTCTTCACGTCCTCAGTTCTTGTAGCCACGGTCCCATCCTCATTGCCTATTCTCACGATTACCTCTCCTTTGATCATTTGAACAATTAAACAAGAGTTACCCTTGAACTTCACTTGGTTTTTATTCTTGTGCTTCAATTCTCTCTTTGCATGATTTTAAACGTCCAATTACCTCATCAAATGACACTGTCTCTAACCCAAAACGATGCTCCATCTAGACTGTGATCTGGAGGAACTTCTTTGGCATTGAGTTGAGATATTTAATGCTTACCAAAACCTATTTGGCGGCTCAAACAAAACCTGTGCGGTGGTTCAGTTATCTACTTGGAAGAACCCCAAAACAGAAATCATTTGATTGCTAACCTGTGATCTGGCTAAACACCATGCTTGTGTGTTCTGCTTTATGATTGGCTGCTATTACAGTTTCCCAATCTCTCTAAATTGTTAACGATTACTGTTATATCCTACTAGATACTAAAAATGTGTAGCTCATTTTATCACATTATCAGTAGCCTCTTTTGTTGTTTGGTTTATTGTTGTTGTCGGACAATACAACGGAAACATTGAATTCTAAGTCAGTAACTGATTTTCTCTAGACTAGGTTTTTCTTGATCATCGGCTACTATGGTCTATGGTAACCTTTGTATGAGATTCTCCTTAACTCAGATACCAAGCGCCTCTTTGAATCGATCACAAGAAAGTCAAATTTAAAAAAAAAATCATGTTAAAACCCTTTATTAAAAACAGAAAACACCACACCTAATACCCATTACACCATCCCTATTTGCACAAAGCATAAACCTTAAGTTTTAGGACTCAAACCCACTAAGACAGAAATTGAAACAATTATTATTAAACTCAATAAAAATAACTACATAAATAAATAAATAAATAATTAAATCAATCTATCTCTATCTTAAACCCACTTGAATTATCTTTAATTCATTAAGCCCGATTAGGATTGATCTTTCAAATATATTTAACTAAAACTTAAAACCAAATTACATATAGATCATTCTAGACCCATGTAAACGTGTACATGAGTCAAGCCGAGCCAGATCTCGATTAAGCTCGAGTTTGACTCGTAATAATTTAAATTTTGGATTTGTATAAATGAATAAATAATAGTTATATCGTTTGATGATCCCAATGTACCTGGAGGATGAAATCTGTTCGATATTTCGTAAGGCCTGCTTGGATGAATACGAGGAACATGCGGTTCATTGCAAGGAGTTACACGGGTTCAAATATTGGCATGATTGGGTTCGAGACGTTCTGTGGGACATTTTAAGACGGACTGGGATCTCAGCCAAGAAGGAAGCCCCTATGATATTCCTCTTGGATCCCGTAGAAGGGAGATCCACCATGCGTCCAACATATCTCATTGTCTTTGGGTGGGTCAGGGGAAGCATGCTTTTGTAGACCTGGAAGGTGTATCTCCTCTAGTTGGGTTGAGGGATAGTGGGTTTGAAGCAGGGTAAGCGGTGCCTAAAGCAAAGGCGAAGAAGGTAGAAAAGCATGTTAAAGCTTGCGAGGAGAACCAACCCTGGCTTTTGATACCTTTGGCTCATTGGCACCGGAGGCTACCCGTTTCTTGACCAAGGTCCAATAAGTTATTAGTAGTGTCTCGACTCCGGGTGGGCAAGGTTACGTTTTTAGTATATTAGGGTTTGCCATTCAGAAAGGCGTGGCAGCGCAGCTTGTTAACCGTCTATCCGCTATCTTGATATAATTTTCCCAGTCATGAAATAAAAAGTTATATTTTCCGTTAAAAAAATGATTTATTAAGTGAACTATAAAATAGGTGGATTAACCACTATAACAAATATCACTTTTGTTATTATTTTTTCCTCAGCTATTTATTTATGGGTGTTGCTATAAAAAATCTAGGGTGCACTCACATGTGTCGGAGTGTATAAAAATGGTGGTCAATTTTAATCGGTTGTAACATGTAATCAAATTTTAAAGTTGTAATGAGGATATGATACGATCACACACTAAAATACGTTAAGGCGAGTGCACACATCCTTGGTGTAGTATAGTGAAGATAAGATACAAAGATCATAAAGGACAAAAGGGCTTTTAATACCAAAATGTAGTCAACGTCTAGCCCAATCGTAAAAAGTGTTTTGATTTTAGAAATTTTATATCAAAAGCATAAAAATGAAGAAAGCAAAAAAGATATGTATTAAAAAGAATACCAAGAAGAGTCATTTTGGTTCAATTCCACTTTAATGACAAAATGAAAACTTTAGTTATAAATGACTAAATGAAAACTTTAGTTATGGACTTTTCAAACAATCACTATACAAAACTAAAAATGGCTCCTGGACTGGTTATCAAAGCATATGCCTCTTCGAAAAATTGGCATGATCACTCGTCACATAACAACCACCTAAAGCCGTTCTATGAAGAAAGCAAAAATGTGTTTGTTGTACTACCATAATGTAATGTGCACTAAACAATATTGGAAAGAAGCAGTAAGGTGACCATCCGCAATGTCGAGGTTAAACCCTTAACAAATAAGATAGCTACAGAGGAAATCCGTCAACACAATAATTACACAATGTTGGGGTTAAAGTATTAACTAAAATCTTTTATATGGGTTTAGCCCACTAGATACTATGAATTCCTTGATTTGGTGTTATATATCCTCAAAGGTAGTAGAACTGAACTGAACTAAACCAAATCCTCGCGTATATAACATCTTCACGCAAGGCAAGCACGTAACCTAAACCATACTTCTAACCCTCTTCCAAGTAGTTAACATGTTTTTTTATAAAGACGTAAAGACATAACGGCTTGAGTCAACAAACATGGTGGACTGGAATGAAAAGTGAAGATATACGATGAAGTGAGTATAAATGAAGGATTGGTCGTTAAATTGGTTCTCCATATTTATGTGAGTGAAATCTCCATATTTTGATAAATGGTGGTAAGTGGTTGTGAATGGGGGAGTGAGAAAAGTTATTGTTTATCTCTATATTTTATACGAAATTGTTCACTCTTTATGATTTTTTAATACTTTTTTAAAGTGGTTGTGAGTAGATGAGAGATAAAAGATGATGATAAAAATATAAAAAAAGTATTATTAAATTGAAAAATGAGAGAGAACAATAATAATTTTTAGTGTAATTATAGATATTATAAAGTTGCTAATGCCAATGCTCTAAAGTCATTAACACATCAAATGAAAAGTCCACAAAAATGATTCACTACCGAATTATTCAGTGGTTTCCTTTTAAGGTCTGCCAACCGGCGTTCTTTGGGCCTTCATCATCATGTTTTCTTTTAATTGCAGCCCGTCAAACTCGTAATAATGTTTTCCTTAAGCCCACTTGTAGAGGATTAATTATGGCCTTAATAACTTATTTTCGGCCCCCATGATTTATTTCTATTGGTACAAAAGTTATTGCCATCAGCCCATCAACATTCGTAATAATGTGAAACCAATTTATCCATCACTCCTCCGTTTATACCCACTTCATCGAATATCTTCACTTTAGAGTCCAGTCCACCATATTAGCTAAATGATATATAAAACCGGTAAAACAGAAAATGACAAGAAGTATATATAATACGGAGTATAAGTTATAACAATCTAATACATTATTTATTGAAACCTGATAGAATGTAAACCGTGATCATTCTATTGATTTTACATTGTTTATATAATACAAGAGATATCCTTTATTTTAGGATATAGATAATCACAATCAATTTACAATAATACAAATATAATTATCTTCAAATATATCGTTATTATACCCCCGCGGTCGAAGCGGGAGGAGAACGGATGCTGAGACTGTCTCAAAAATCTTCAAACAAAACTCTAGGAAGCCCCTTGGTGAAAATGTCAGCAATCTGATGGCGGGATGGTGCGTGTAGAACCCGAACTTGACCTCGTTGAACTTGTTCACGGACAAAGTGAATATCCAATTCAATATGTTTCGTACGTTGGTGCTGCACAGGATTGCCAGATAAGTAGATTGCACTAACGTTGTCACAATAGACCAAAGTCGCACGAGAGAGTGGATGGTGAAGCTCTAGTAAGAGGTTGCGTAACCATCAAATCTCGGCGACTACATTGGCGACCCCCTGTGTTCGGCTTCGGCACTTGAACGGGAGACGGTACTTTGTCGTTTAGACGACCAAGAAATTAGATTATCACCAAAATAAATATAGTAACCACTCGTAGACCGTCTCGTGTCAGGACAGCCAGCCCAATCTGCATCTGTATATGAAATCAGTGATTGAGTGCAGCTTGCGTGAAGAGTCAAACCGAAAGACGTAGTGCCCTTAATGTACCGAATAATTCTCTTCAATGCATTCCAATGATCAACACGAGGGGAGTGCATATGCATACATACTTGCTGAACTGCATATGAAATGTCTGGACGTGTAAAGGTCAAGTACTGCAGAGCCCCAGCTAGACTGCGAAACAGAGTGGGGTCATGAAAGAGGTCACTCGAAGTGGCACTTCGTTTACCTGCAGTGTCAACAGGAGTAGCAACAGAATTGCATGACTGCATGCCCGCACGTGAGATAATGTCGGTCGCGGAAGACTGTTGGGAGAGAAACATTGTATCCTTTGTACGAGATACTGAAATGCCAAGAAAGTAGCTCAGCGGGCAAAGGTCTTTCATGGCGAATTCACTGTCGAGACGAGCCATGAGAGAGTGGCGAAGAGTGTCAGAAGAGGTAACTAGCAGGATGTCATCAACATATAAAAGTAGAAAAGCTATGTCAGACCCTGATGAAGAGTGAAGAGAGATGCATCACACTTGTTGTTAGAGAAACCAATAGAGAGAACAAAATCTGTAAACCGCTGGTACCAAGCACGTGGGGCCTGCTTTAGCCCATACAAGGATTTCTTAAGTGAGCAGACGTGATCAGGAAACTGTTTACTGTGAAAACCCATAGGCTGATACATATAAACGGTTTCATGGAGATTCCCATGAAGAAAAGCATTGGTAACGTCTAACTGGTGAACCGACCAATGCTTTGACAGGGCTATAGAAAGAACTGTGTGAATAGTTGCCGGTTTAACCATCGGGCTAAAAGTCTCGCCACAATCAACCCCTACCTGTTGTAAACGGCCATTACACACTAGCCATGCTTTGTACCGTTCCAAAGTGCCATCCGACCTGTACTTATGTTTAAACAACCACATGCTCCTAATAACATTCATATTTGGGTCATGAGGAACGAGTTCCCAAGTTCCGTTTCTAATTAATGCATTATATTCTGTAGACATGGCAGAGTACCATTCCGGTATAGTTAAGGAATCAATTGGGTTTTTAGGGATAGGGACAATGGGTGTTTGGGATGTGGTACTGAGGTTGAAAGGTTGTTTGGGTTTAAAAATACCACTCATAGAGCGGGTATGTGGTCGGGTGACGGATGTGGTTGAGGGATGGAGTGGGTG
The DNA here is from genome assembly GCA_030844895.1 of Ambrosia x helenae. Taxonomy (NCBI): domain Eukaryota; kingdom Viridiplantae; phylum Streptophyta; class Magnoliopsida; order Asterales; family Asteraceae; genus Ambrosia; species Ambrosia x helenae. The sequence goes on from JAUTDX010001574.1 coordinate 36,040, forward strand.
TGTAGGTGGGGCCAGTACAGTGGGTGGGGTGATGTATTGCAAAATACATCGGTTATTTGTACATATTTTGCGTTGTTATCGAGTCAGTGTGTGTCGTTTATATATATTTTCAGTTTCTATTTAGTATTTTATGTGTCACAGGAATCCGGATGGCAAAAGAGGCAAATTTATGCATAAACGGTGCTTTACGAGGTCCTGGATGAGTCGCAGGTGAAAAGGGAAGATAAAAATAAACAAAATTGGAAAAATCATCACGTCGTGTCACGCGACAGACTTCCTTGCAAGCCATCGTGTCACGCGGCGCCTCCCCTCTTTAGTAAAAAGTCTATTCTACCCCTCCCAAGTTGAGATTATTACCTTTGCATGCCCCCGTCAGCTTGAACGCGTCGTGTCACGCGACCACTTACCCAGAATCCTGTCGCGTGACACGATGGCTGTCAGGAAGCCCAAAATTGTGTTTTTTTCAAGCCCAAATCGAATTTAAAAACCCTAGATCGTAATTTTAAGCTTCATTCTGCACTTTTGGACGAAAATAGAGCTGCTCAAGGTGATTCCAAGGCAAGGAAAGGGCAAGGTTCGAGATTTGAAGCTAAAGGATCGACTTCCTCGGGTGTTAATCATTCGGTTTAGTTGTTTCTTAGTTTTTTCTCATTCAAAACTCATGTTGATTGATATTATGAACTTTTTAATCTCTGTTTTGATGATGTTTTGTGGCTAAACTCTTATAGCTACCTAGACTAAGACAAATAACTATGTTTTGATTTGCGTTTTCTATGGTTTTTGGAACTTGTTTTGGATTTATGATTCAGTAAAGATTTTGATTTCTCTAGATCTGGTGTATGTGCGTATCTATTATTATTTGATTGTCATTTATTTACTCCACTTGCACTTTTGTGAATGTCTTTCATGTATGAGTGCTAGTTAGGTTGCAGACTTTGTGTAGCAACTAGTTTATGGTCAATAATCGCGAGTTTACCATAGGTGTGATATTTGGTGGTTAGAAGATTTTAGGTATTCTTCCAAGTTCAATAGCTGTGAGGTGAGGGCTTGTTGGTATGTCTAGATTGTTAAATTGCTAGGTTAGAGGCTTTGTGAGAAGATCTGCCTAGTTTCCCTTTCAATTCATGCGTATCAAGTTAGATCTAGGCTTCAATAATTACCCCTTGCACCTAGTGTAGTGAGGCTTTCGCGCTGTGAGGTAGATTGTCTAGCGGGTACTCGATCATAAGAGTTAGATAACCTGTGAGGGTTTGTACTCCAACCGGTAGTTTAACAGCACAACAATATTCTAGGGTTTCCCCTTGAGAAGGGTCGAGGGTGTCTAGTTTATTCTTGATGTTTAGTATTTTAAGATCCCGGTTCCAAATCAGTTCCATAACCATAGAAGCTTATCAGGCATAGTTAGAAGTCTGGTCTAGGTAGTGTCTTGTCATATCTGAATTCAGCTCAGCTCAATTCTCGTTTTTAGTTCAGTTTAATTAATTTTAGTTAGTCTTTATTTTATTGCATTTTATTTTCCAGTAAAAAACCGCCCCTTTAAAATAACAAATTAATTTAATCAGTATTTAGGATAAGTAATCGAGTCTAGTTTTCGTTTTCCATTAGAGTCTCGGGGTTCGATATCCGGACTTACTTTAGCTATACTAGAGTCGATAGGTTCACTTGCCTGTCAGTAGTTTAGTTTTAGAGAGTCTAGAGTATTACTTAGTGTCTAGTTTTAGGTTTAATTTGGTTGTTTTTATTAAACTACTTTAAGCACATCAAGTTTTTGGCGCCGTTGCCGGGGACTCTTGGCGATTGCGTTAATTAGCTTTGATTGAACTTATCTGAAATATTTGTGCTATTGTTATTTTTATTTCAGTTAATTTTTATTTTTATTTCGAGTCTTTTCTATTTTTCTTAGTTTCTTTTATCTGTTATTCTCTTACCTCTTTTATTGTCTACTCTGCAGTTTTATGCCAGTTACTCGTTCGAGGAGCAAGTCAGCTGCTGAGGTTAAGCTTGAAGAGGTAAGTTCTTCTAGCTCTAGTTCTTCTAGGTCTTCTAGTTCATCTTCCCCACCACCCAGTCCACCACCAAACCTTCCCTAAATGGCTGAGCAATGCACTGTCCACCAACAATCCACCCTGGGTTTTACGGGAGTTAACTCCCCTATTACCATTCTAGCCATCAACAATGACGAGTCCTGGCAGATACCCTCCTACATCATGACGGCCATTGGTAACACCTGTCAATTCCACGGCCGCGATGATGAGGATGCCCGAGCCCACATAGCCCGTCTGACTCGCATCATAGCTACCTTTAAGCTACAGGGTGCCTCAGATGATGCTAAATTCCTCCAGTTGTTCCCATTTTCCCTAGTTGGTCGAGCCACCACTTGGCTCGACTCTCACCCTACCGACACTTTTACCACTTGGGATGCCCTTAAAGAAGCTTTTCTGAATAAGTACTTTCCCCCTAGCAAGGCCTCCCGCCTTCGGGATCAGATCCACTCGTTCCGGATGGAACCTGATGAGCCTTATTATCTTGCATGGGAGCGTTTTCAAAACCTGCTTAGCAGGTGCTTCCAACATGGTCTGACTGATTGGGCCCTTGTAGAGAAATTCTACAATGGCTTAACTTATGAGGCAAAGAACCGTTTTGACACTTCTGCAGGCGGCCACATGATGGGTAAGAAAACTGCGGCCGAATGCAATGACTTATTTGAAAGCTTTGCCCAAACAGACCATGAGCAGTGGACCTTACTCAGGAATTCTATTCCTGCACCTAGTACCACCTCACCAGCTCGAGGTGTTCACCAAGTCACATTGGATACTAGTGTGGCTGCTGCTTTAGATGCACTGACTAAGGAAGTGAAGGAGTTAAAATTGAAATCTGAAAAGTGTGAGATGTGTAGGGGAGGGCATGCTACTTCTGAATGCCCTTTGATTCATCAGAATGAGCAGGTGGATTTTGTAGGCGGCCAGATCCGCGGGTCAAATAACTCTTATGGAAATTCTTACAACTCAGGTTGGAGGAATCATCCAAACTTCATCTGGAAATCTTCCAGTAATCCCCCTGGTTTCTCATCAAACTCTACTCATAACCAGGGGCAGGGTCAGTATTCGGGTGGAAATTCGGGTAATAAGGTAGGTTCGGGTATTGAGGGTGGTTTGGGTGAAATAAAAGAACTTGTAACCCAGTTAGTAGCTAAAGATGCCCAGACCCAGAAAACTCTAGCAGAGCATGACACCTTGTTGAAAAATCATCACTCTGCATTTTTGGATCTCCAGCGTACTGTTGGGATATTGCCAGGCGGTTGGAAGAGCGACCCCAAGGCCAGTTCTCGGGTAGTACTCAACCCAACCCAGTCGCCCAACTGAAAGCAGTCACCACTCGTAGTGGTAGAGGGGCAGAGAGAGTTAGTGAGCAGGTAGAGAGTGAGGTAGAGGAGCAGGTAGATGAGGAAATAGAGATGGAGGCTCCTATTAGGGCGCAACCTAGGCTAGTCCCAACAAGTACCGCACCAAATAGTGAGCCTCAGATAGAGAAGGTTGTAGGTAGGACACCCACACCGATTAGGCCTACCCCTGAGATTGATCCTTCTCGTCTTCCATACCTAGCCCGCCTTAGGAACCAGAAGTACGCTATGGATTATGGACATTTTCTAGATATGTTTAAGCAGCTTAAAATCAATCTCCCATTCATTGAGGCCCTCCAGCATATGCCTAAATATGCCAAATTCCTTAAAGACCTTCTGAAAAGGAAAGATAGGCTGGGGGAGGTCTCAAACATTCCATTGACTGCGGGATGTTATGCGGTGGTTTTGAACAAGCTACCGGAGAAATTGACAGACCCCGGGATTTTTACAATCCCGTGAATGTTTGTTAGTGACACTCAAAACCACGCGTTGGCAGACTTAGGTGCTAGTATCAACCTGATGCCTTATTCTCTTTATGAGAAACTACACCTAGGTGACCTGACCCCAACGCGCATGACTTTATCCCTTGCTGACCGATCGGTCAAATATGCACGGGGCATTGTGGAAAACTTGTTAGTGAAAGTTGATAAATTTGTTTTCCCCGTGGATTTCGTTATTCTTGACATGGAGGTAGACGAAAAAGTACCTCTAATTCCGGGCCGTCCGTTTCTACGTACCGCCAAGGCACTCATTGATGTCTTTGACGGGAAGATCACTCTACGTGTAGGAGATGAGACGATCACATTTGAGATCGTCAAATCCATGAGATACCCTGGTAGTCAAGACAATTTTAGCGGTCCCACTGACTCTTTTTACTTCATAAATTCTTTTATTTCTCGGGTGGACCGATGTCTTGATTACATCTGTGGGGGTGATTTGGTAGTTGAAACCCATGAGGAGGATGTAGGTTCGTTTGAGGATGAGGCCCCTTTGTTTCCCGAGGCATTAGAAATTAGTGAGGTTCGTGAGGAGAGTAGTAAAGCTTCATTAGAGATACCACCGCCTTTAGAACTTAAGGTTTTACCCTCTCACTTAGAGTATGCCTACTTAGGGGAGAATGCTAGTTTGCCCGTCATTATTTCATCTAAACTGACGGAGGAGGAGAAGAGTCGGTTGCTTGCTGTGTTGAAAACGCATAAGAAAGCCATTGCATGGAGGCTCTCTGACATTAAGGGCATCAACTCCACCTACTGCACCCACAGGATACTTATGGAAGATGATTATAAGCCTGTGGTGCAGCCTCAGAGACGCCTAAATCCAAACATGCAGGAAGTAGTTAGGAAGGAGGTTCTTAAGCTCAGGGATGCTGGTCTGATTTATCCCATCTCTGATTCCCCGTGGGTGAGCCCGACTCAGGTTGTCCCTAAGAAGGGAGGGATAACTTTGGTCACTAATGAGAAGAATGAGCTCATTCCCACTCGTATGGTTACTAGTTGGCGTGTCTGTATTGATTATAGGAGACTGAATGACGCCACCAGGAAAGATCATTTCCCTCTCCCCTTCATTGATCAGATGTTGGAGCGTCTGGCAGGGCAGCAGTTTTACTGCTTCCTTGACGGATTTTCAGGTTATTTCCAAATCCCCATTGCACCGGAGGATCAGGAGAAGACCACTTTTACATGCCCCTATGGCACTTATGCATATCGCCGCATGCCGTTTAGGTTATGTAACGCTCCGGCCACCTTTCAGCGTTGCATGATAGCTATCTTTCAGGATATGATTGAGACATCTATGGAGGTTTTCATGGATGATTTTTCGGTTTATGGTAGCTCTTTTGATGTTTGCTTGGTTAACTTAGAGAGGATGTTAGAGAGATGTGTAGAGTCTAAGTTAATGTTGAATTGGGAGAAGTGTCACTTTATGGTGGCTGAAGGGATAGTTCTAGGCCATAAGATTTCTAGGGATGGTATAGAGGTTGATAGGGCTAAGATTGACACCATTAGTAGGCTTCCACCTCCGACCAATGTCAAGTCCATCCGTAGTTTTCTTGGTCATGCGGGCTTCTATCGTAGGTTCATTAAGGATTTTTCCAAAATCACTCGCCCCATGACCCGTCTTCTTGAGAAAGACGTTCCTTTTGTCTTTGATGAGGAGTGTCTTAAGGCTTTTGAGTTTTTGAAGGAGCGGTTGGTGAGTGCTCCTATCTTAGTTTCACCCGACTGGAGCTTGCCTTTTGAGCTCATGTGTGATGCGAGTGACTACGCAGTCGGGGCAGTCTTAGGGCAGAGGCGTGACAAACACTTTCATCCTATCTATTACGCCAGCAAGACCCTTAATGATGCTCAGGAGATTTACAGAATTGCCGAGAAAGAGCTATTGGCGGTTGTGTTTGCTTTTGATAAATTTCGTTCATATCTCGTGCTTTCCAAAACCACCGTCTTTACTGATCACTCGGCTTTGCGGTTTCCTTTCGCAAAGAAGGACGCCAAACCTCGTTTAATTCGGTGGATTCTTTTGCTTTCTGAGATCGATATTGAGATTAAGGATAAACGGGGAGTAGAGAACGTGGCTGTGGATCACCTCTCTCGTTTAGAGGATCCGAGTAGGGAGGAAATTCGTGAGGAGGCGATTGGAGATAAATTCCCTCACGAGTCCATTGATTTTGTTGAAGCTGAGAAGCAGGGTATGCCATGGTTCACTGATTTGGCAAATTACCTTGCTCATGGGATGTTGGTAGAGGGTATGAATACCCAACAGCGTAAGAAGTTTCTTAGAGATGCTACTAAGTATGTGTGGGATGACCCTTTTCTTTTTAGAATAGGAAGTGATAGGATTTTGAGGAGATGTGTTAGTAGAGAGGAGGGACTAGAGATTATTAGGCATTGTCATGAGAGTCTCAATGGAGGGCACCATGCTCATCACACCACTGCACAAAAGGTCTTTGATAGCGGTTTTTATTGGCCTACTGTGGTGAAGGACGCCCTCGATTTCGTGAAGCGGTGCGACACTTGTCAACGCACCGGTAACATTTCATCCAAGGATGAGATGCCTCAGAACCCCATTCAGGTTCTTGAAGTTTTTGATGTCTGGGGCATTGATTTCATGGGACAGTTCCCCATTTTTGGAGGGAACCGGTACATCCTCGTGGCCATTGATTATGTTTCAAAGTGGGTGGAAGTGCAAGCTCTACTAATGACGCCCGAGTGGTGGTGAAATTTTTGAAGAAGTTGTTCACCCGGTTTGGTACTCCCAAGGCACTTATTAGTGACCATGGTACGCATTTCTGTAACACCATGATGGAAAAGGTGTTAGCGCGCTACGGGGTCACTCACCGTTTATCGATCACTTACCATCCCCAAACAAGCGGTCAAGTGGAGAATGCAAACCGAGGAGTGAAAAGAATTCTAGAGAAAACCGTTGGGAAAAGTCGGAAGGATTGGTCCGACAAGTTAGATGATGCGCTTTGGGCGTTTAGGACCGCTTATAAAACGCCATTAGGTACTACACCTTTTATGATGTTTTATGGTAAAGCATGTCATCTACCCGTTGAATTAGAACATCGAGCTCTTTGGGCCTTTAAAGCGGTTAATCTTGATCTTACCGAGGCCGCTAAGAGACGATTTTTCCAGCTTCATGAGTTGGAGGAGCTTCGGGATGCAGCATATGCACGGTCATTGAGCATTAAAGAGAAAACTAAGGAGTTGCATGATAAGAGGATAAAGAAGCTGAAGGAGTTTAGAAAGGGAGATAAAGTGCTTTTATATAATTCACGGTTGAAATTGTTCGCAGGTAAGCTTAAGTCCAAATGGGCAGGTCCATATACAGTTAATGAGGTTTTCCCATATGGCACAGTCGAACTACTAAATGATGCAGATGGAAGCACTTGGAAGGTTAACGGTCATAGGCTTAAGCTTTATATCGGAGGACCGTCAGACCCGACAGAGAAGGAGGAAACTCCTCTCGAGACCCCTTAGGATGAGAGATGGTTGAACCTTGGGAAAGGTCCCAAGTGTAGAGTTTGTAGAGGTTTATTTTCCTTTAATTTTTAGCTAATTTTATGTTTTTGTTTGTGTTTTTCGTCGTTTTTTTCGGTTCCGTGTCTGTGTGTTGAAGTCATGTTGCAGGAATTCATAGCTACATTGGAGAGGAAAACATAGAAAATACAAATACTCCAGGTAAGTTAGTCAATTTTCTAAACAAATTGGGTGTTGAAAGGGGTAAATGAAAAACTCAAAAAAATTTCTAAGGCATGGAACCCAACATTCTTTCAACTTTCTGAGAAAAATCACTCATCGTGCTACGCGACGACATGCCCCTTCCTTGGTCGCGTGACGCGGCGTGTACCAAAAAAAATAGAGAGACTTTTGACCTACTAACCTTCTTCCTTTCCCTTCCAACTCTCCACCAAACCCCACAACTCCCACACCCTCCGCACCAGCCTCTCCCTCCGCCACCCTTTGGCCCCGCTAACCACCGTCGGCCACCCTCCGGCCCTGCACCCATAAACCCTCCGCACCAGCCCCTCCCTCCGCCTCCCTCAACACCCACCTTACCACCTCCTCCTCCGCCTGAAATCCTCCCTCACCTCCCACAACCAACCGAACCCCAACCCTGAAACCCTCGTCAGACCACCCCACCCCCCTCCAAACCACCACCACACCCCTCTCTCCAGCCCTCACCGAAACCCTCCGCACCACCAGCCCCCAACTCGTGTTTTCTTTCTGATTAAAACTTTTTACATGTATGAGTTCTTGCACTTTCTTTTGTATGCTTTTCGTCTGCGTCGTGTTTTATTCGTATTTTTTTAGGGTCTTAATAGTTGATTATTCTGTGTGGTTTGTGTCGCGGTCCTAGTGTAGTGTTATCAGAATATCGTCATAGCTTATGGGTCATTTGTATTGGTCATGATTTCATGGTACTGCTTAGATTGTTAGTAGTGTCGTGTCTTTAATATTGTCGCATTATAGTCATTGATGTGTTTGATTATAGGTCGTAGTGTAGTGTTATTTATATTTTGTCTGGTTTGGTTTGTGTTGGTTTTGTTTTGTTGGAGTTGTGTCGTTTGTGTCGCGTCTCTAGAGTCGCTTTTTGTTCATTATTGTCTTTGCTATGGTGTTATAGTGTTGTGGTCTTGTTTGGGATTGTGTCCTAGCGTAGTTGTTTTAGTTAAGTGTTAATGTATTTTGGTCGAGTCTTGATGTCGTTTAGTTGAGTTCTACATTAGTCCCTAGTCCGTTAGTATCGATTATAGTCTTGATTGCTATGTGTTGGGATTATGTCATATCGTTATTATGGTTTTCTAAAGTACAAAATGGCGATAACTCTCCCGTCTAAGGGGAGTTTTTCAACCCGAATTAATTTTTCAAAAAACTAATCGTTTTCTCCATTATGTTTTTTGGGTCGCCATTTTGCATCCATTAGACACTTGTACTTAATTACGGACAATTAAAGTGTCGGGATGGGGTATGTGTATTTTAAGTTAGTTCTTACATAATCTTGAGTCGTGTTTGTAAATTGAGTCTAAGTTTTTATTTTTGTCTTGAGTCGAGTCGCTGGGGTTTTCTTTAGCTTATAGGCATGAGCCGCCTCGCCCGTACTCAATCTCCATTCGGGCGAGGTTGGTTTCACATTTTCTTGATAACCCCAGTTGTCACTCCTGTCTGTCACGACCGCGAAAGAAATGCTATACGGTCGTTTACTAATATCAAATCAACTTTTTGCTTGTTTCTTTAAAGTTGTTTTGCAGATATGTCAGGTGAAGGCCCTTCAAAAGCAGCAAAAAGAAAACGGGATCCACCCCGCAAACCGATTCAGTATTCAGAGCTAGAGAAGCATAATACTGTTGAAATTAATACCCTTCGCGAGCATACTTTACTTAAATTTGCTTCAGGAACAAGAGAAGCAGAAAAGTGTGACGCTTTATGTGATGTACCTTTACTGGTCGTGCGGACTATAGATTGGGATCTCTTAGATATAGTTGGGCAGCGCGACAGGATTGAGAAGTTATTGGGGCCCAGGTTTAAGAAGGTTTTGGCTTGTGAAAAAACACAGTATGAGCAGCTTACTATTGAGTTCCATTCCACTTACATACACTGAGAGGGTGGGTTTTATGAGTCGGATGCAGTTTCATTCTCTCTGGGCAGGGTATTACATCAGATGTCTATTCCCCAGTTCGCAGTTGTTACAGGTTATTATACTGCGGAGGAGGTCCAGACTCCCGAGTTTCTGACTAGTTTGAGGGGTGTGAGCAAGGAAGAGAGGGAGTGTTGCATTAGAGAAAAAGATTTAGAAGACTTTTGGAATTCTATTGCTAATGTTCCGTACTCAGGTGGGTTGGCACGGTCAGCGATTCAGGATCCCGTTTACAAGTACATTCATAAGGTCCTTGGTTTCACTTTGGTGGGAAGAAAGTCGAGTGAAAATAGAGTGAATTGGGTTGAGTTGTTTTGTACTGTATGGTAAAAGGCCGGGAGGCAAATTTGGCTAGTGTTATGGCTTGGTCGTTCTCGAGACAGAGGAGAGGTGGACCGAGAGCAGCTTTGGATATGGGCCCGTACATCACCCAGATTGCTGAAAATTTGAATGTGATGGGGAAGCCAGGACCGTATACTGAGCACAGATTAGTGAAAGGACCCACGAAGCCGGTGTGTTATGGTTTGAAGGATTTGAGGAATGCAGGTATCCTTACTTGCACGGACCCTCCTGAATGGGTATCTATCGCACCAGGGCCTCAGGTATTACCTCCAGAGGGTACAGCAGCAGCAACTACTCTTCAGGCCAGCATCCCTACCAGATTACAGAGACCTCGGCAGAGATACGAGTTGATAGGTCGCCAGTATCCTCTCAGAGAGCTACCACCAGTACCACTCACTCTAGAGGCATTATCTGAGCGCACTGAGAGGCAGATTAGGAAGTTGAGAAAGCTGATTACTGAGGGTCATCGAGTACAGGCAGAGAGCCAGCGCAGGCAGGAGGATGCATTAAGGTATATTATGGGGGCGTTGAATTTGGGCATACCAGAGTTTTTCAGAGCACCAGAGCAGCAGGATCCACAGGATGACTATGAGCAGTGTGGGGATACGAGTGTAGCATGATCATCCGGTTATATCTTTTGTTTATTTTTCTTTTTGATGATGTTTTTATTTGATCATGGTCTGTACTAAACTTGATATTTTGTGACATGCACATGACAGTCTTGCTATATTTATAGCTAAGTCTTTTCTTTTTGTTAAGTGTCAGTTTTATTATTGTGTTTGAGTCAGTTGTCCATTCCTGCATTGGGGACAATGCAAAATTTAAGTGTGGGGATGGACTGTATCGGTTATAGTCGAGTAAAAAAAATGATGAAAAAATTGAAAAAAAAATGTCCCTGATTTTGACGTTTGCATTATATAAAATATGGAAGATGATAGGTAAAGTTAGGTGTCCGGTTTTCAAATAGTATGTATAATAAGAGATTAAAATTGATTTAAAACGTGTCTGATTTGGGATATGTGGGTAGGCTCGGCCGGTAGAAAGGTTTCCTTTAAAAAGTAATAAATTAATTATGTTAGGCTATTGTGTGGGTTCTCATCTAGGAGAAACGGGGAGACCGACCGCCAAAAATAGTATAAGAAGCACCGTTATAAGTTTAAAACCGTTAGAATTTCTAATCACTTAAAAAAAGAGTTGGATATAAAATAAGGGCAAGACCTATGGTGTCGTTTCTAGGGATAGTGACTCCGGACTTGACTCCCTCTAGGATTGTCTGAAAATAAATATCTAAAAAGTTCATGAATAAATTAAAAATGAAAGCGAAAATACTGAAGCTTAAGGTGCCTGGGCACTGGGATAGCGACTTGAATTGGTCACACCCTCTGAGTTAAGTATGCTGAGATGAAAAAAAAAAACAGAGAAAAAAAAAAGAAAAAAAGTGATTTTAAATTCTCTTGGTTTTTTACATAAGACGGTTGGGAAACGGTCAATTGACCGTTCCTTTAGCTTTATAAGCTTGAGGCGGGATTAGGAGGAACTGTGGCTTCCTTGGAGTGAGACCTAGATAGACTAATCAACATGAACTTAACATAAATAAAAGGGGGCTTGGAAACCGGTTTGGGTTTAAGAGGATCAGTATACCTGCAATCGCAATCAACACGTTAGTAGATTATAAATTAAGTAACCTATGTTTTGAAACCGGATGTAAGCCTGACTGTGATTACGTAGCATAATTCTTTTTCAGGGACGAAAAAAATATAAGTGTGGGGATGTTTGATGTATTGCAAAATACATCGGTTATTTGTACGTATTTTGCGTCGTTATCGAGTCAGTGTGTGTCGTTTATATATATTTTCAGTTTCTATTCAGTATTTTATGTGTCACAGGAATCCGGATGGCAAAAGAGGCAAATTTATGCATAAACGGTGCTTTGCGAGGTCCCGGATGAGTCGCAGGTGAAAAGAGAAGATAAAAATAAACAAAATTGGAAAAATCATCCCGTCGTGTCACGCGACAGACTTCCTTTTAGCATATCATGGGGTAGGGATAATTGGGTCGATGTTGAGTGCCTGTGTTTGGTGCGATGTTGAGTTGGTAGGGTGGAAAGAGGACGTGTTGGGCTGGTTTATTGGGCCGTGTGTGGGGACAGGTGGGAAACTAGGCGGTGGTACATGTGTAGTTGGGCTGGTACTAGGCGGTGGGACATGTGGAGTTGGGCTGGTGTAGGGGGAAGTCTGGTGGGCCGGTCGATGACGGGCCAGGGCCAGGTGAGGGCATGGGTGAATAGGGAAGGAATCTGTCAAAAATTCATATCTGGGTGTTCGGGTTGAATTTTGTGAGATTGGGAATGTAGTTTCGTCGAAGGCGACGTGTTGAGATATGAAGATTTGTTTGGTTTTCAAGTCAAGACATCGGTATCCTCGATGGGTTGGAGAGTAACCCAAAAAGACACACGGGTGAGAGCGGTTATCAAGTTTGTGGATGGTGGTGGAGGGGTGTAGTGGATAGCATAGGCAGCCAAAAACATGAAGGTGGTCATAGGTTGGTGTGGAGTGGTAAAGGATTTCGGTGGGTGTTTTGTTGTGGGTGGTTTTGTTGAGTAGGATGTTAAGGAGGTAAGTTGCGGTTTCAAGGGCAAAGTGCCAAAGGTAGGGTGGAAGCGAGGCATTGGCTAAAAGGGTGCGAATCATATTATTAATCGTACGAATTTTACGCTCTGCTTTGCCATTTTATGAGGAGGTGTATGGACATGATAGGCGGTAAAGAATGCCATTGGTGGTGAAAAATTTTTGAAAAGATGCATTAACATATTCACGACCATTATCACATTGGAAATTTTTAATTGTTCTTTCAAATTGGGTTTTAATGTTTGTAGTAAATTGAGTGAAGGCAGGGAAGACTTGGGATTTTTGGGTTAAGGCGTAGGTCCAAAGGAAATCCGTGTGGTCATCTAAAAATAGCCCATAGTATTTATGGCCAGACGAAATGATGACAGGGGAGGTCCAAACGTCACTGTGGACAATGTCAAAAGGTTGAACAGTAATATTAGGTGAAGGAAAAAATGGCAATCTAATACTTTTTCCAAAAACACAAGCTAAGCATACATTATTATTCAAATTGTCAAAAGAAACACAACTAGAAGTTTTTAATGAATTTAAAGATTGACGTCCTGGGTGACCAAGACGTTGATGCCAAAGCTGAGCAGAAATAGCGGCAAAAGCAGAAGGTTGTGAAGTGGAGGACCCGAGCACCAGAGGGTAGAGATCACCACGGCTGTTGCACCGCAGGATAGGGGTCCGCGTCTTGAGGTCCTTCACAAGAAAACCAAACGGGTTAAACTCGACAGAAACATAATTGTACGTTGTAAAGCGACGGACAGAAATAAGGTTTTTAATTAATTTTGGGGAGTATAGGATATTTTTAAGGACAAATGGTGGAAAAGGTTTAGGTAAATATTTTGTGCCTTGTCCTATAACGGGTATGGTATTACCAATGCCTACAATAATATTTTGGGGAATGCAAGAATTAGAAAAAGAATTGAAATCACCTTTCTCGTGAGTCATGGTAGAGGAGGCTCACGTGTCCATGTAATGTATTGGGTCCGGTTGTTGGAGAGACATGGTGTACATCGCTTGCTCTATGTCTGTCGGGCTGTATGCAGCATAGTTACTCTGTTGCGGGCGCGGGCCAAGTAGACCTTGTTGTTGGGCCGAGTTGTTGGATTGGTTTCTATAGGTAGATGGGTAAGGGCAGGGGGGTTGGGCCATGTATAAGCTTGGTGGGCCTGAGTACTGTTGTAATTATTTGGCCAAGGAGTAGCAGGAAACCACGAAGGCATATTCATCCATGGTGGGTAAAAAGAAAAATTAAATGGTGACTGTTGATACCTGCCCTTACCAAAAGAATTTCGACCGCCCCTGCTTCTTCTACCGGTACCCCTTCCTCGGCCACCACGGCCGTAGGATGTGCTGTTCGATCTTTGCTGGTCACCGCTAGTTCGTCCGGTGGTGGCTGAGAGTGCCGCAAAGACGGTTTTCGAAGAGTGCAAAGCGTGTTCAGCCTTTCGGGTTTCAACCTCAATTATTTTAGAACAAGCAACATAGAACGAAGGTAAAGGTTTCATATTGGTCAGAATAGTGGCGATTCCTTCGTACTGGTCGTTTATCCCGGCAATTACGTGGAGAACCAATCGGTCACTATCCACGGGGGCGTTGACATTGGCCAATTGATCGACGAGTAGCTTGAGTTCCTGACAGTAGGCAAAAACGTTTGGAAACCCATCCAAGCGAGTGCTGGAAAACCGGTTCATAAGGTGGATTGCACAGGAGGCTTGGTTGTCTTGAAAGAGATCTTCGATGGCTTTCCAAGCTTCATAGGCGGTGGTTGTTTTGTCAATGATCGTATGGAGGAGATCATTGGAGATCGTGCTATAAAGCCATTGTAGAACAATGGCGTCAAGACGATCCCAATCGTCATTGGGTGTGGAGGAGGAGGCGGCTTCTTGAGGTCTAGGGGATATGTGGTCGTGCACCAAGAACGCTTTGCAATTGATGGTATACAAGGTCGCCCATGAGGCGTATTGAGAGGATTCAATCTCTAATATAATAGGAACATAGTTCTTGATATTAGAGACCGTTGTTGCCGGATGAATTTTGGATTCAAGGGTGAAGGAGGGAGTCGCAGGAGATGTTGTGGTGTTTGTCATGATGTTCGATGAAAAACAGAAGAGTGATGAGGGGTGTATGAGATTGGTAAAAGACGAAATAGATGATGTGAAGAGAAAGGTCAATGGGTCAAGGTGAATGCTGTGTAAATTGGTATTGGATAAGGGAATTAAGAAAAGAATAAAATAGAGATGGTGTTGGTCAAAATAGGATGGCTAACAAGAATAATATAGAAGTGGCAGAGGTTGGTCAGTCGATGCAGAAGATGATCGACCGGAAAGAAGAGGTGACGGCAGGGAAAAGATATTAGGGTTTGGCACACTGGACTCGTGATACCATGATAGAATGTAAACCGTGATCATTCTATTGATTTTACATTGTTTATATAATACAAGAGATATCCTTCATTTTAGAATATAGATAATCACAATCAATTTACAATAGTACAAATATAATTATCTCCAAATATATCGCTATTAAAACCTACAAAAGATTAAAACAGCTCAATATAATATATTTTTTAATAAAATTAGTGTATTTGTAGTATAATAAATATCAAATAAGGTGTATTAAGAATGCATCGATTATACATGTAAGTATGTAACTAAAGAATTACCTACACTTGAGGACAGTATCATAGCCAGGATTTTTTCCTATCAGTTAGGAAATCATTGATGGATGGGCGCTCGATTGTCCATCACTAAGTTTTGGTTTTTCTGCCCGGTCAGGTTAAGCGGTTCGGGTCGCGTTATAAATTTATCAAAAATCAAATTAACATGCAGATACAAATATGTCAATCGATGTTAAAAATGAATAATTTAATATTACTAAAGTTGCTTCAGGTTTCATTTATCGTAACCATTCAATTGCGTCATCTATCTAAACATTTATAAAACATTTTATTTAATAAAACAAAAAAGCATCTCTCAACAGTTGCAGTCGCAACATGTAACGAGAGCTAAGTTTAAAAATCGGTAAACTAACGTAAAAGTAATGTGATTATTTGTTTCAATCATCAATTGCACAAGACTATATTTATTGTTCAAGTTCGCAACCTTGTATATTCTTTCAAATTATCAATATAAACTCGGATTTATATTGTTTATGGGCTTGTGTGGTGGGTTTAAACCTTAATGGAGTTTTATTTTTTTAATTGATTGTGGTTTAAATGAGTTAATAGGTTATTTTTTTTTTACTAGTAGGAATGCTCGTGCGTTGCGGCGGATTTGTATGTTGCAAAACACAAAAACCACACGAATAATTAAACTCAATTCACCATAAGTGGTTATACGGGTGTATGACTATGAGCTGTTAAAAAACGAAAAATCAGGAGTGGAATTTCTAAATTCAAATAGAAGCGCGCTACACGACCTCAACTTGAACCTGCATTCTCGATGACAGTAAGGTTGTCTGGAAAATTTATTAGCAAAGCATTAGATGGTGGTTTCTTCAAGTTGGGTCTGCACCTCGAAACTTGCATTTGTAACAAAGGATCTAGTTAGATGGTTAAACATAGCATCAGTATGCTGTGGTTATTGGTTAACCAACTCACCTTCTGTTTGAAGAAGGGATATTTTTGCGGACGAAGCAAGATAAAGTTTGGTGCATGTGGTATGAAACTTTGTTCATGCAAACCTGAGAAATTGTTCCATAATTAGAAAAACAACCATGAAATTCAAGATTCTAACCACTCCATTGGCCCATAAAGCGCAAGATTTTTATTTAAAAATGTTAAAAGTAAATTAGCAACATTTCCATTTACCAAAAGTTACCAAGTTCCAAGAACATATTTGGCACACTATCATTATTCCACATGAAATAATATATGAAATAACAGAAGCAGCTAAAGACAACTCATTTGATTAACTGTATGTCTTAATAAACTCAAAATGTTTTTTTTCATCATATACTATTACTACAGAATAACATTTGTAGTTTAAATTATTTCAAGCTTTGCTCTCTATTAATTTCAATCCTATATCTATATACCTCCATACATTCAATCATCCCCTGACATATGTAATTGGAAATTAATAATCTTCACATACATCTCGCGGCATTAAGAGTATTACAAAATCTTGTAAACATACCGTCTTTCGCCTGTATTCAGATATGTGAAAGTCGGGTTTTAATCAGGTTTAGCTGTAAAACCCATGCTTTCTATTGTATAATGCTCGGGGGAGGAGATGGACATGGGGCTTAACGGGCTTCTTGAACTTACACTTGTCTCGGGTCTATAGAACCCGTACCCCATGAGGAAATATTCTAGTGGTATCAACATTGCATCTAACTGCTCCTCCGTTACAATTGATCCACATCCTTGAACTTATAAATTATGTTTTAAGAATTTATACTTTATACACACACATAGGGTAGAATGCATACCTTTAACAATGCACTATTGTACTGAATCTAGTATCTAGTTTTGATGTCATGTGGAGAGAATCGGAATTGAATGGAGAATTCTCGACCACAAAGATTAGGGACCGACACTGCAATGTCTTCAATCCTTGTGTGATGTTGGGTCTCCTTAATACAACTCGAACTAAACCACTTTCTTGAACTAATGTATGGATTTCGAGACACAAAATGGATGGGTTGGGAAATGGGGCAAACCACGTTATGTTACTTTAATACAATAAATAAATAAAATTACCCTGTTAATCGCCTCAAGAAAGTTGAACACATTTGGGCTATGCCTCCCATCAAGCAACTGCAAAAAGAAAGCAGACCTAATGATCAGAACATGATTCAAAAGTGGCGTTGTACCTAATAACATTTATGAAAATGGACAGCACTTACCCTTCTACTGAGTTAACTAATTTGGTTTCTGAAATTAAAGCTCCTGAGCGTACTTCCTGTGCATACTTCCTGTCAATTAATTATTAAATATATAATCAAATCATTAATGCGTCAAAATTCCAAAACCACATTGCTGGAAAGATATACACACCTTGCTGAAATAATTGAATATCAAAATTTCTTTATTATACTACACATCCCGTAATAGTAAACTATGTTTGCCATAACCTGCAAACAAGAGTCGACTTAAGTTAACGAGAGCTTTCGTACAAACATGATCTGTGGAGAAACAGAGAACAACTTATGTTCTATGATTCAAAACTTTTGAACCACAATTTTAATCAACTTTAAGTGAATATATACACCATCTATTTAAGTTAATGTGCATATTTCTATTTAAGTTTGCCCCAAAATAAACGTGTACTTCCAAAATAAGTTTCCATTACACCCAAAATTCCACTTATCACAAGGCCCCTTTAATTATATAATCCTAGAACTTCTCTTTTTTAAATCAACACTAAAACAAATGGCCAGCATAGAACTCCAATGACTATAAATTTTAAATTTGTTTTTCCCTTGTGGACAACTAATCTTGAAGAAAATGAGTATAAATTATTTTGTATAAAGAAACTAAAAACTAACCTTTCATGAGTCACTAATGTTTTTTGTTTAGTATTCACATTCACCAGCATTCTCCAAATAAAAAAATTGGCAGCCAATTGTTCACTGCGATCACATGCTAGAAAAGCCTCAACAACAAGAACCTATTTCAGGCTGGGAGTACATCAACTAAGGTAATTCAAGTTCATAAATACAACAAAAAGAGGTTAAAAAAGAAAAAAATAAATGGCCAACCTTTACTAATTTTAATCCACAACGTTTTTAGTGACCTATAACCTGGCAGCAAGGCACTTGATGTAAATAGTGGTTTCACCCATCAAACACCATAGACTAACAACGTAATAAAGCATTGTAATTAAAATCGCAAAAGGCGTAGTTTGAAACTGTATGAATAATTTAAAACATATTATTATTGTAACGAACTCTACAACAGCCAGATGTGTACCTTAATAAATCCAAGAACCACAATTACAATCAGCATACATAATCGACCAAGAAACAACTAACAATCAAAACATTAGAGCAATCAAGAACTCGATCAGTCAATAATTATCATAACAGAACATCCAAGTGTCGAAGAACAAACCTGAAATGGAAATCAAAATTCGAACAAAAAGAAATCGAACAATGAGCCGTATTGTCAATCGATCTCTCGAATCCTTGCCCAAGGCAGAGCTTTGTTATTGTGTTTCGGAACTGCCTATTTGATATAAATTTTATCAGAACCAGATAACAATTGTAACAAAACAAACTAATGAAAACAGTGTTTGGATACAATTCTTCTGTTTGAAATAATGGTAATTACAAATTCATCTAAATATAAAGCACTTACACCTAAAATGAACCCTAAATAATCATATTCTAATTTTTTATCCACAACTATTCACACAATCATAATCACTATACATAAGTTTTAAAATCAATGTAAAACAAGCAACTTCACCAAAATAGAACCAAAAAAGAAGCTCCATATAATAGTGGTGACTTGTTATCCATGTATAGAGTGAACCCGTTACATTCAACATTTTAAGTTGAGCAAAATTTTAAAATCATGATTATCCTAACGAGATAATAGTTCAAGTCAAATCCCACAAAGCCACAAGTGATGTTGGGATGAAAACTAAGCGCATATACCACACAATATTCAACAAATACAATACTTTTAAGGCAAATAACTATACCACGCTGATAAGGTAACCACATCCTGACGAATCATAGACCGTAACATCAGCACAATGTCTAGACAACCAAAGACATCCAGACAGTTCCCTACCAACCAGACTATCTTGAATCGGCCAATTGATCGGACCTTATATGCATAATTAAAAACAATAAAACAATGGGACTTGTTATTCAATTCAGCCCCATACTCAAAAAATCAAACAATAAATGATGGTGAATTGCAAAAGTAGTCACCTGGATTTAAAGAATGGAAGCCCAATTTGAAAGCATCATGAACTTTTATTGGCCAATATCGGTCAATGTCGCGATAATATCAAAACTGATATACCGGACTGATATTTGACACCGATATTCGGTAGATGGCGGATAACCAATATGCCACCGATATTAACTACTTCGCATAATAATCATAATCTAAGTTAAGCAATTAAAAATTCATTTGGGATACCACTTAACCCAACTTCATTTCACACCCTTTTGTAAATCAACTGGAAATTTTCTTTAACATTATTACCGTTGATACAGAAACATAGGATCAATCTTGTTAAACATTCATATACTATGGCAGAAAAAATTCCATCTTTTTTAAAACAACTTCATTTAATACCTAAAAACCGGATACACAAGATAAACTTTCATACCCATAACTCATTTCTTTAAAAGCAAACAACTTTATCTACCAAGAATCTTTTATTAGAGAATTTGTATGAAATAATTGAGTAGAGATAACTAACCTGTCTCTGTGAGGAGTGTAAATTATGAGATAATCTACAAAATTCTGCAACTGATTTTAAATTATTAATTATCCGATAGAAACAATTAAGTGTATGTATATCTATATAGATAAGAGTAAACAGTGGAAAAAACAAACCTGGGATGGAAATAAAGGCAGAAGTTAGATGGGAAGTGATTGTGGTGACAGACGCCATTACTGTGTCTCTAAAGGTGGATGAGGTACTCCATTGAACCGAGAATTTGATTCTCAGTCTGGAATTAATGAACGGTTTCAATGATTTGGAATAAGATGAGCGTCTTGAATTAATATAGAATGGTCGATGTGATTGACATTCAAGAACGACATAATGAACCTTCAATTTGACGACCTTTGGTTTGAAGAAACTGTTTACAGCTTTGAAGAGGGGGTAGAGAGGGAAATTAAGGGTAGAATTGTAAATTTGTTTTGATATTGTAAAGAAGGATGATAGTAAAATGTCTACATTATCCTTGTGAGTGTCTTAACCAACATGCCTATAATACCCTTAAATGTGTTGCTTAAACATGTTGTACACGTTGCTTCTTAAGTTGTAAAGGAAATGAAAATTACTATGGTGTACATCACTCCTCCTTAATAAGATATATATATATATATATATATAATATAATATAATATATATATATAATATATATATATAAATAAATAAATAAATAAATAAAATAATAAAATAATAAGAATAATAATAAGAATAATAATATAATATAATATAGATAAAATGAACGCTTAACAAGTTATTTTTTAATAGAAATGTGAGTTAAGGTTTTGTTGTAAAATTTCTAAGATTCGTTGTTAGGGTTGCAAGAAACTTGTGACAATACATGTTTATATAACACTATAAAGAATTTTCTGTACTGGTTCAGCCGAACCCGTAGGTCCCTATGTGCCTACGCCCCTGCTTGAGGACAAATGATAAATTCGGAGAATGTGAAGCTATTATATGGTATTAAAAAAGAAACCTAAGATATATCTTACTTAACCCGGTTTTCCACATATAGTACTAGTGGGTTGGCCCGCGCGATGCCGCGGGTGTCATCGGTGTTTTTTTAAGAGCACAATCATACATTCATCATACCATACTAAACAAGCGAGTTGGTCATGTGTTCTTTGGTTCTGTACTTTGTATATATAGAGTTATGTGTGTGCTAGTAAGAATGAAACCAAATGACTGTTACTGACTTACTTCTAATTAGAAACACAATGATCCAGCTGATCGAATGTATAAGTGCCAACAAATAGAATAACATTTAATACACAACAATAATTGTAGAAGAAATCATATTCCTTGAAGTGGTCCGCTGATAAGGGATCATTTGGATCAAAATGATAATGGGTCAGGTCAAAACGGTTCAACTAACTTTTTGGCTGGTCATAACTGGTCAAGTCAGATCACATAGACCCGCCCATTTTTTTAAATTTTAAGCGTAGCAAATGTATCAGTTTTAATGACAAAGTTATATCATCAGTTGGCTTTTTCAAAATAAAACAATTTAAGAGTTTGTACGTATTTCAGTTATATTCTTTTCGTCTAGCTCAATGACTGAAATTACTGCTTTGTTGTATACTTCAAAATAATAGTCAACTACCGACGATGTTTGTAATATTTTGTAAGATAAAGATGTATTCATATATATACACTTAATTGTGAAGTAATCGAATGGGTTTGACTGACCTTGGAGATAGCTATTTTACATATATGAGATCAAGAAGACAGATTTGTCTGGCTTCATTGGATCTTGATCATGGGACTAAGGACTTGGTTGAAATTAAAATGTCCACTACTTAAAAAAAATGTAGAGAAACGAACACCTGCACAAATCATAGTAATCAAGTATAAATTCCAAAACTACACAAGTACAAGTAAATTTGTTGAAACTGCTACCTATATCAAAGAACAAGTTAATTACCAGATCAGAATAAGGTGCTTCAGGGTAGCTACTCATTGCACGCGACACATAATATGTATCAGACTATCAGTCATATTTGATAGCGCCTTTTTCACTGATAATCCAAACTCCAAAACCTCTTTTTTCAGTGTCTTATGTTCAAGGTTTTTAGGCTCTGATAGCTCATGGTAAGTTGTAACATGTGGTTTGGATATTTTTCTAGCTATGCTAATAGCTTCCTCCATATCTCCACCGTTGTGGACAGCTAGGCTAAATGCAGCAACAATTAAAGGATCCCTTGGTCTATCTAACAGCGCCATATGGAACGCCAAAATTGCCACCCTGAAACACACAAATATGTTGATGTGTGTAAGCACTAACTCGTGCTATGGTAGTTCATAACCCGTTGAAACTGACTAAACTAAGCAAGTTGGTCCGTTAGGCTGGTTTGGATCAACTATTTATACGGCTTGGTTTTGATGATTTAATGGCACAACTTACGATTCGAACTTAGAACTGGGCCAACTGGCTGTTGAAAAGGCTGTTTAATCATTATTTTTATATATCGTTTGGCTGTGTATATGCATTATACTCACAACTGATATGTAACTACGTAACAAAAGCATACTACCAAAAACTTACCATAAACTACTATGGCATGGTCTGTCTGGTGCTAGAAGCTTATCCATGTTTTGAGAATAAAGACTGCAGTCAGACAATATAATAGCATCATTTTGTTACAGCTCACTATTAACAATAAACAGATGTAGATTAAATATAAACCAACATAAGTGGTTCATAATCAATGTTACCAAAAGCATATTACTCTTCTTATCTCGCCTCCTTAAACCATCACAAACAAAATATGCCGCCTGAAAAAAAAATCAAAACAAGTGAAAATATGCATAAACTGACTACTAATGTTGGCTATTTTGTTACCTGAATTGGTAAGAGTAATTCTAAAAGACCAAATCTCCATAATAACCTCAATGAAGGCTCTGCAGAACCATATGCTAGCATGTAATTCATTTCCATAAGGTGCCTCCCCTTGAATCATACGGTTAAATGATTAATCACCAAGTTCTTTTCAAGATTCAAATAAAAGATTAAAAGAAGCGATTGTAATTAGCAAATGGATAGTTAAATACCATGTCAAGCCGAAGAATAGATGTGCAAGGTGTTTTATAGCACGGGCAGTTTCTCTGGAGAAACCAAACCATAAACAAGCAGCAATTCTAATGGCGCGAAGTATGCGAGCTGCAACAAGGGAAATTTTTGGGATGTAGAACATGAAAGGTTATAAAAACAAAATAAAAATCCAAACTGCTGAAATAACTGTGCAAAAGTTACCTAAAAAACAAAATATGCAATGCCAATTTAATGCCTTTGTTTAGATGGTCTGAACTCAACTTGATGTACCTGTGTGAACAGAAACATAGAAAGAATTAAAATCATATTAGCATACAAAAGTTGTGAACAAAATTTCACACATTAACATAATTCTAACCACCCAAATCATAGTAAGCAATGGTTTTCAAGAGCAACTGAGTATGAATTTTAGAAAAACTTGTTCGAAACACAATATTTGTACCATCAAATCAACAGTTTTTGAGTTTTGTACATTATCAGTTATCACAATGCTTTATTGCAACCCGTTTATGGGTCCCGCCGCAACGCGCGGGTAAACCTAGTAGAATTCCCCGCGCGTTGCGGCGGGAATCTAGTTGGTTGTAGCGGGGATCGCGAATTAAAGGAAGCTCAAAATAAATCTGTGGACATGGCATAGTTGATTGTATATCGGTCTTAAAATAAAATTGACACACATAAAACATAATAAAAAGATGCGGCAAGGCTGAGGTTGTAGGCGGTCCGTCGACCAGTGTACACCTCCATGATGCAGTCACTCTGCATATCAGATTTGACCCACGTGTCCGCCACTTCATCCTCTTCTTCTATTGTTCGACCATTGAACCTGCTTCACCAAACCAGAAATATATGGTAATATAGCATACATCATGGTTTGGTAGGTGGTGATAAACCAAAAGCATTTAAGTTTAAACAATTCAGAAGAAATAATATAACCTTCATATAAAATCACCGTGCTTCCAAAATCCACTCCTAACATACCAATCGCTGTCACAGATCCCTCTCAACGTCATTAACATCAATCCAATAGCTAAATCAGCCACAACTTCAGTTCGTAACCTCAACCCCTCTCCCCTTTTAATTGATCTGTGATTGGTAATTTGTTTCATAAGCGCAACCTGGTGCTCCAAATAGAACCAACGAAGTTGGATCATCATATTTGTAATTGGAAGGAGTCGCGTTTCTGTTATAGCTATCATTCTACACACCAAAGGTAGATTATCGATTAAAATGCAGAAGCTCCTGGTTTTTATTATTAATCGACTAAACCTTCTTTACATGAACATCTAAACCTACAAAGACAACTAATTTAATGACAATAGATTCTACCTGAATCTTGTATAAATACAAAATAATAGTATTAAGAACTATTTGTACCTTGTGTCGTCGGAATTGTACCTCTGTGTTGATTTAATTATTTCCGTTGAATAGTGAAAGCATTATCGCGGGAGAGAGAGGTGGCTAGTAAACTACACTGGTTTGTTTTAAACGGGAAGTCTTCACTTTTTCTTGTTCATATTGTTACTCTTCTTCATTTTCCTTAAAAATGAGAAAAGAATAATATTAAGAGTCTAAATATACTTATTCCTAAAATCACAAACTCTAAAAATAAGTATCAAATCAAACGCTATATCTGCAAACGATCCATTTCAAGTAACACGGCATAGCTTTTACCATAAAATTCCCAAGCATTGAAAGTCTTAATTGGTTGAAGCAATCAAATTATTGCTCATTTTGATAATGGTCAAACAAACAACAGTACAATAAAGTATAAAACAATGTAAATAAATAAATCTTTGAAGTTCAAATTTAGTTGGTTTATTTTTACATAAATCATGAATAAAAATACCTCTTAATGCTTGGGCATATAGGCTCATTGACGGATCGGTCCACACAAGCTTTTTGCACTGTATGAAACTCAAGTCAATGCTTATAAACACAAAAAACTGCAATTAACCTTTTAGCATAATATAAAATATGATACATTGATTGATGATAATGTACCTTTTCCGTTTCAAGCCCGTCGCTTGCTCGACGACTATCACCCCAGATTAGTTCCCGATTTAGCATCACCTCACCGGAAGAAGACAAACATCTTTTGTCATTTGATTGAAACACTATCGTTGCTTGATTCTGGAGCGATGGAGGGGGCGGCGTCCAGTGATGGTCTAGAATCTGGAGGGGACAACCTTTCGTTTCAAATTATAAAATATGATACATCGAGAGGAAGAGGAATGGATGTGATAAATGAGTATTAGTGGTGATGTTATGATTGAATTGGGGAAATGAAGGGTTCCTTGACTCCATTCAAGAGTTAACTCCTTAAATATACGAAATCAAGAACTGAAGAGTACCAGTGTACCACGAACAATCAGTTTAAAAAAAATGGAAGGTAAGATGAATCGCCTACCTCAATCTGATTTGATTAGATCTTCTTAATGTATTTGAAACTGAAATCCATTGAATTCAACATTTAAATGTGAATTGATGAAATCAGTCGATATTGTACTTAGGAGGGTAAAGAGGTAATAATATTGTATGATGTGAGTATGGGATTGAGATAAAATTACATTATTAACCTTCTAATTGTCTTAATTGCACAAAAAGTTCCAATTATACCCTCATTATATAAGCTTGATCCACTTGTACATGTTGCTATAATAGTTAGATGATGTACAAAATTACTATGTTGATCATCACTCCTCCTTAATAAGATAATATAGATGCTTAAGGAACTTGTGACAATATAATACATTGAAATGCATTTCGTGAGTAGAAACATGATATTGTAACAAGTAACAACATGAGTACATTTGGATAGTGTGTTCCTGACCTCATGGTACAATTGTGATTTTGAAGTGGTCATGTTATGTGGACAGATCTCAAAGGAGTAAATCATGATGATATAAGATCTACAGATCTCCCATTATTATATTATGATGATATGGGATCTCCGTGGAGTAAATGATGATGGTCGATGATGGTGACGACAACAACGTTGTTTTGTTGCTATCGCTAAACTTGTCGCTATTTACCGCTATTCGTTATTGACAATCATGTGTTGCGTATCACTAATCAGTAATCACATCCTTAAAAATAAACATGGGCCGGTTGAACTTCCGCTAGATAAGTGTGATAGTGGGCTCGTTAGTTGGGCTGTAAATAGAACTTTGTGTTTCAATTAATAGCATAAATGGATGGTTAGCCAACTGCAAACTGGATTAAGATTTGATTTGAAAGGCCTTCGCCAAGGTGACCCTATCTCTCCGTTTTTATTTCTAATTGTGATGGAAGCTCTTTCTTGGTTATTGGAAAAAGCTAAAACGATTGGGATTTTTAAAGGTATTAATGTGGCGGATACTAATATGGTTATTTCTCATCTTTTTTATGCGGACGACGCCCTCATTTTGGGGGAATGGTCGCGCGAGAATGTGCAAAGTATTGCCCGAGTCCTTAGGATTTTCTTTCTTTGCTCGGGTCTCCGAATCAATCTTCACAAGTCGAATCTTTTTGGGGTTTGCGTTAGTGACTTGGAGATTGATAATATGATGGAAGTGTTGGGTTGTAGGAGGGGAGCAATTCCTTTTGTTTACTTGGGCATTCAATGTGGTGCTAAGATGACAAGGATTAGTAATTGGAATCCGGTTTTACAAGTCATAAAAAATCGATTAGCTTCCTGGAAAGCTAGAAACCTCTCAATTGGTGGTCGTTTGGTTTTAATCAAATCGGTGCTCTCTAGTCTTCCGATTTATTATCTTTCTTTATACAAAGCTCCTAAGGCGGTGTTGGACATGATAGAAGCCATCATGAGACGGTTCTTGTGGGAGGGGTCTAGTGATGAGAAGAAGATCCCTTGGGTGGCTTGGGACATTATTTCTACACCAAAGAATAAAGGAGGTTTGGGGGTACATAAATTAAAAGACGTAAACGAAGCATTACTCTTGAAATGGTCATGGAGATTCAAAAACGAAGACAATAGTTTGTGGAAGTTGATTATTACGGGATGTCATGGGGCGAGTAGACCTTGGGCGATGTTGCCTTGTGGTGCATCGACGAATGGTTGTTGGAAGCAAATCGCCAAGGTTGGAGAACAAAAACTCCCTAATGGTAAATCGCTAAACTCCTACTTTACGGCTTCGGTAGGGGATGGTTCCACGATCAACTTTTGGGGAGATATTTGGACTGGAAAGGAGCCCCTTCGTATTAGATATCCAAACCTATTCAAGATCGAAAGAGATAAATGGGTCAAGGTTTCCGGGAGGATTCAATGTACTAATAACATTAAATCTTTATCCTGGAATTGGAAATCGGTGCCTTCTTCATACATGGAGCTAACTGAGTTGTTTCATTTATTAGAAGAGATTCATGATTTTCCTTGGCAAGGTGGTATAGATGTGTGGAAATGGAATGATGGGAAAGATGGTACATTCTCTGTGGCGTCGGCTAAAATGATCATTGCGGACCATATTGGAGTGGATAATAGCACAAAGATTAAATGGAAGTGTTGGGTTCCGCTAAAGTGTAAAATTATGGTGTGGAGGACGGTTCGAAACAGGCTGCCAACAACGATGGAACTTGCTAAACGAGGGGTTATTTTACAAGACTTGCTTTGTGCTCTTTGCCGGTCCTCGCAAGAAACGTCCACACACCTGTTTACGGGTTGTGAATTTGTTATCGAGCTATGGAGCAGGGTGGAATCGTGGTGTAGGTTACCGCCTTCATTCGCTTTTGATGTCCAGGATATTATCCAAATGCCGGATCACATCTCCCTTTCGAAAGACAAGCGCCTTATTTTGCGAGGTATCATCTACACTACTTTATGGGTTGTTTGGGGTGAACGTAACACTCGCATTTTCGTGAAGAAGAAACGAAGACCACTAGAGGTGCTCCAAATAGTCAAGTCGACGTCTTACTTTTGGATCCGTAATAGATCTAGATGGAAAGACATAGGTTGGAATAATTGGTGTAATTATCCTTTGGATTGTATGTAATGTTTGTTGGTTTTGCCCGGGGGTCCTTGTTTTGAGGACCGCTTGGTGCGTGTGAATGAAGTTTTCCTTTCAAAAAAAAATGTTAATAGTTTCAATTTTTTTTTATTTGAACGAATATATAAAGTGGCTAAAGAATTAAATTAGTGCAAGAAACTAAAGATTTAACCTGATAGATTTTCTAAGGTTAGTTATACTGTCACCCCAAAAATTATTTTATATCCCCTTCAAAGCGTTGCGCTATGGTCAAAGCACGGCGCTCAGGTTTCACATGTGACCCTTCTGTCAGCCTTGATCAGACATCATTGACCATCGACTCCATTAGTTGCGGCCAATGCATAGAGCATGTTGATCTTGCGTGACTTTCTGGGGGGTGGGTCTTCGGTTCCGGTCTCCTGACACCCGCGTCCAGTATGTCCCGATGCCATTGCCAGCGCCGCAGGATATAGCGGTTTTTTTGGAGCTGGAGCCGGGAGTACCTGCACCTCCTCACCAGCAGGCCCAGGCCTAGCAACAGCCCCAGCCGCATGCAGGCGATTTAGGCGATGATGGCCCCGACCCTCCGCAGCCACCACAACAGCAGTACACGGGGCATATGTACGAAGACTTACCTCATGTTGCGTTATTGGTGGCCAGGACTTTGATCGTTGCCTCTCTGACTTAGATCGCCGCTTACACCATTACGAGCTTATTCATGGGTGGACGATTCAAATGCTCCAGGCGATTGCACAGTGGGTTGGGGTGCCTGAGATACCACATCTACCACAGCCACCACCACCACCGAGATCGCCACATCATGACTGGTTTTGTATTTATGTTAGTTTGTAGTAGAATTTCAGTTGTATTTATGTTTTGTATGTACAAACTGATTTTTATATATTTATGATATTGATCTTTTGTTTATACAATGTTTGTTATAAATGCTTATAATTTTTATGAATGTTTGTATCGGATGTATATAATCTGTTTGAATGTTTGTTCCAAATGTTTATAAAATGTTAAAATAACAAATGGACTAATAAATAACAAATAGCTATAGAATCGGTTAAAATTTATAAACCGCTTTATCACTGATTACTTCTCATTGACTTGTTACAGAAAATTAAGTTACATTTTAATAGGTTTTCATGGTTCATAAACTTATCGTGTGATTTGGCATGTTCACACCAATATATTCTTGGAATAAACACATAATACACATCTAAAATCCCACAAAATCCCCTAAAAAACACAACCCTAACTAAAATCCCAAGGTCTGCTAACTTTTTGTCAACTATTGTACTTCAAAGTGTCACGCTATGGCCAAAGGGTGGCGCTTTAATGCCTAGTGGGGGTTAACATAGACCAGATGGTAGGAATAGAAGAGAGCCTTTTAAAAATTTTAACTAGGGCTGCAAACGAACCAAGCGAACACGAACAAGGCCTTGTTCGTGTTCGTTCGTTAAGGAAATTGTGTGTTCACGAACAGTTCATGAACACTTACCGAACGGGTTTTTTTGTTCGTGTTCGTTTGTTAAGAGAACACTCGTGTTCGTGTTCGCTTGTTAATTTTGTTCATGAACACAAATGAACATAAACGAACATAAACGAACATAAACAAGTGTTCATGAACACAAACGAAAACAAAGAAGATAAACGAACACATTACCGAACGTTAACGAACATAAACGAACGAACACGGGCTATGTTCATCTTCGTTCATTTAACTAATCGAACAAAAATTTTTGTTCGTGTTCGTTTGTTTATTAAACGAACGAATACAAACACATTTCCTGCCAAACAGTTCGTGAACTGTTCGCTGAAAGTTCAGTTTGCAACCTTAATTTTAACTATGAAAATTGTACGCTTATTGACTGATTTTTTTTAAATAAAACTTTATTTGGTACGAATGAAAAGTTTTTATTTGGTTGTGGGTTAAATCATAGGTTAATCCCTGCAATCACGCAAAAGCTTATGCCTTTACTTTAAGTCGATTATTCAGTGTACCTTTTTTTTTTAATCATTTCCCTTTCATAGTCAAACAATTTCTTTTCCATTTATAATTATTTCATATTTTATAGTGGTTGCAATGAACTTTATAGGTTAAATTCATAAATTAACAATGTTATAATTAGATGTTAAAGATTTTAAGAATGTTGTTTAAATAAAAACTGTAGGTAAAGATATTAAAAAATGTATTTTTCACAAAATTGGACATAAATTATTATATGTGAGTTCACTCGAAGTTGCGTGTTAAAGCTTAGCACTAACCGTAAAGCCCAATGGTACCTCACATGTGCCCACTACCCTCACGGTTTCATCACCGCCGGTGATCCAAATAATGAGTTCCGTGACCATTTTCGTGAGATATCCCACGATGTGTGCAGAGGAGAGAGAAAGGCACAGGTGGTGCGCCCAAAGAAGGGGTTCACGGGTGGTGGGCGGGTAGTCCAAGTAGCGGGCTGCAATTGATGCAATGAAGAAGTACCCAGATTCTTCACAGTTAGTACCGCTCCCTCCTTTACAGAGCTACGGAAATTGGATGAAAATGAGTTAGACCCACATAGGAGGGGGTGGAACCTCAAAGTGGTTTATAAGTAGAAAATTTCGTTAGTTTTTTTTTTTTTTTTTTTGAAGGAAAATTTCATTATCTATACTATATTATAAAGTATTTCTCAAGTGATTCTTAAAATTAAGATGTACAAGTCTAATTACCTAGGGTACAAGATATAATGTATAAATTAATTACTTTTTATGGGTAAATATGTCTTTTAAACAACGTCATTTATTAAACTTTTTCTAATTAATATATTATTTAATTCACTATTTTAACTATTTAAATTTAGTATTATACTCTTTAAATACTTAAGTATATAATTATACAACAACGATAACAAATATAATTAGGGCCAATGATCTCCAGCCTAGCTGGTTTGAGGTATGGTGAGTTTTCCCTTAAGGGTTCTCATCTTGGGGGTAGGTTACAGGTTCGATCCATGCACACCACAAAAAAAAATTCTCCGTGACGGTTTGAGCTTATGCAAGGAGGACATCGGTGTGTGGGTAGGGATTCGAACTTGGCACCGCTAGGTTAGGGTTGTAAAAGGATTTCCACTGAACTAAACCTTTAAAAAACAAATATAATTAGGGTTTAAGTCATGTCGTGTTATATTGCGCTCCTCAAAAGAGTCTCGGTGACACCCGATACATCGCGTTGGCCAACCCACTATACACTATAGTATAGACTATAAATTGATATTCATATTTACGTATTATTTTTATACTTTTTAAAAATATACCAAAAGTTGTATATTTTTAATACGTTAATTTTAAAAGTTTCTTTAAAATAGATAATATTTTAAGTATATTTTGAAAGAAATCACAAATTTGTGAATATTTCAATACTCTATTTGCGTATTAGCTAAAAAAGTGTGAATATCAAATGTATTAAGCGTACAATACTATAATTTAATATTAATACTTGTGTATATATCTATACTATATTATAATGTATAAATGGAAGATAGAAAATTCATTTGAAAGAAAACTAAGACTTTAAGTAATAACAAGTACTAAAACACAAATTACAATCCTTTAAAACATTTAAAACCTCCAAATCTCCCGATCTTTTGCAATTTTGCTCATTCCGGGTATGAAAAAGATACACTGGATGAAATAATTTGTAATAAAAGAGCTCCTTGTTTTCCTATAGAATACATTTATTCTTGTGTAACTAAACACTTTGGTTAAAAAAAAGTTATGGTTTTAGCCCCTTCGGTAAAAATAAGTTAAAGGTTTCATCCTTATAATAAAATATGTTGATCGGCATTTGATCCTAGCTTGAAAAAAGCTTAGCTCTAAATTAGCTCGGTTATTAGTTATTAGTAGGCCTCAAAACCAAACCGAACCAAGCCACCTTGTGCACACCTCTTAAATCACCAACCTAAGTGTTGTGTTCTCTGTCGCAACATGCGAGCACCCCAGTAGGTATTTCCTTAAACAAAGTATAAGCGGGGACCTTATTGGTGAGAAACACCATAAGTCCATAACTCGCACATACGTGACGGTAGGTGTAACGTGGCACTTATTGCTACCTTAGTTTGACACACAAACCCATAGTCACAGATCAAGAAACACAACTTATATACTATTTTGATTGTTGTACCCTCAGAAACATACGGGTTATTATGAAAGACTCGCAATATGTTAGGGCATGCGTTGAACGAAAGGATTTTAAAAATAAGCTTGATTTATTAGTTGTTATGAAGTTTAATATTTTACAATTTAAATAAAAAATTACCCCTTACAGGATACATGATAAAATTGGAACGGTAAAGAGAAGATAAGTATGAATCCTACACAAGGATGACATGCACAAATTTAGAAATGGCAGAAAGAAAAAAAAAGAACAAGAAGAAAAGAGGAAAATTAAAAGCGATGCCTAACATTACATTTTGGTTTTCTTCGAACGGCACACATCATTTTGGTTAGATACGAATGATTACATGACAGAGCACAACAAAGAAGAAAATAATATTCGACGTGAAGATGACGTTGTTGCTCATAAAGAAATGATCGAAATGTATTTATTATTGTAATTTTAAGCCCATAAGTACACATAAAACTAAATAATATTAGTAATTTCCGATAACAAATTAACACTAAAAGACATAATGAAACGTTTGAACAAATCATAAATATTTCAGTTTCTGATAAAATATTAACATATGGCTTGTTGTTTTTTTAGTTTGACTGTTAACTAATTTTACTATGAGGCGTTTATTTAACCAATAGAAAATATTGAGAACGACGAGAGGAGAGACACATAATATATTTGTACGTGTTAATTTGAATGTATTACATAAGCAAGTCACTTAATTGTCTACGTGCCAATGAATGTTAGTAGCCTAGTGGTTACAATGAAGGTGAGAAAGTTTACCTATTTTGTGGGGTTTTTGTTCTGGGAGTTTACAGGTTTGAATCCCACTTAGAGTAAGGTTATTCTGAAATGAGAGGCTAGACCTTAAGGGGGCCTGAGGACCGGACCTGAAAGGTGCAGAAATTCGTTATGGGTGTGTACCATTGGCCGTTAAAATATAAGAAACTTAATTGTCTACCCTATGACTATTTTCTCTCATTAAATTGTCAATGTATAAGTACTTTATATACGATTACCACAATTCTCAACGTGATGTTGGTTCTGAAAATAATGCGTCTAAGTATGAAATATGTATTTCCTTAATTATATGATTTATATAACTAACCATTTGAATAAAATATATGCATATAGAGAACCTAAATTGTAATTTTTATCCATATAGTTAGTCATATATAAGCATGATTTTAAAGTTCAATAAACGTCATATAACCTTCTGGTACATTAGTAACCTCATGATCAGTCAATGTAAAGCTCATGGGTTCGACCTCATTTAGAGCAAAATTACTTAGAGTTGAGCCAGGGTTTTATCATGATGGACAATTGGGTGATGGTTTCCTCTAAAATGGTGGCAGGCCAGGTCATCACCGTCGTTTGCGTTCGTAGACTTCAGTGACATTTTGTCATTAAGTTTACCCAAATGATTAGGCTTTTATTGTTCGTTAAAAAAAAATCAAAATACATTTCATATAATGATGGTCATAAAGTTAAAAGAGAATGTACACAAGAAAAAAATAAATTAATATTGTGTTTACTTTAACGGTTCTAATGAAAAGTTTGACGACTCACCTAGCTTTAGTAAAAACTTATAATTATACTATGTATTAATTTAGAATGAGGTAAATAGTAATTTCTACAACATTATTTTATGTTAAATATAAATGATTTTACATTAAAAACAAGTCGCCTTTGTGGTGTAGTGGTATGAGGTGCATTCCTTTAATAAGAGGTCATGGGTTCAAAACTTGGTTGGAGCATTTTATTTTATTTTTAGTTTCCACAGCATTCTTTAACGTTAAGTATGATTGTTTCATATGAAATCATAATTTGGGTTGGTGGTGTAGTAGTTTGAGGTGCACTTTCTTAATAAGAGATCATAGGTTTGAGGCTTTGCGAGTGGCATTTTATATTTTTTTCCACATTGTCGCATTGCGAACGCGCGGCAACGCGCGCGAGAACCCCACTAGTTATAATTGTAATACAATTAACATATTTAATGATATAATTATAATTATATTCTTGTAAGTTTTACACAAAATTAAGTTTCCAAATAAAAGTCTAATCGGTTACACTATATATCTATACTACATTTTAAAGAATAAGACATAGGCAAATATGTTCAAATTGTCCAAAGTTAAGATGACATACCAATGGTTTCTTTACAATTTTTTAAACTTTACCACTTTTCTTCCCTAAACGCCCCTAGAAGATAATTAACTTTTATATATAAATGGAACTCACCCAAACTAAATAAACACACGAAATAGCAATATTTTTGAACAAATTTCATATAATAGCCATGAAATATAATAATTTACGTTGCCACAATGAATAATCTTATCTCAGCTAAACTTGAATGAATTTTAAAACTTTGCCATAATAATACTTATATTATAAACCATTTTCATATATGTGCGTCTACCCAGCGGCAAAGTGGACGAGATGATTCGGCTCACTGGCTACATTGGGCAATTTTTTAGCTGCTGGGTCAAGTTGGGCAAGTATATTATAAACTTACAAATCACAACTTTTAATTTCTAAATGGACAATGACCATATTATGTGTATACAATATCATATTATTACTACATGCTTTTGTCATGTAAATGAACTTTATCATTTAGCAAGGTGTCTTCAATGGCACGGTTATGTAGATATGCAATGACCGGACAACTTACACAAAAGTGATGTTTATGTTCATTTGGTCTGTTACAGTAACATACCTTGGTTTATTAAGATTTGTTCAATAATGAGTACATGGTTTTTGTGATGAACTGCAATCAGTTGTAAGTGGCGTGTGCACATTTCTTTTATTTTCGTTTTAGGAATACTTGTTAAAACATAGTCTGCACATTTCTATTCTTTTTGTGTAACTTGCGGCAAAAAACCTAAGTATTATAATGTTATATTGCAACCCATTTGTAGATCCCGCTGCAACGCGCGAGTAAAAACCCACTAGTCTTTCAAAAGTATCAACCCACAAACATCACTTTGATTGAGGTTGGAAACACTTTATATTATCTTATTCACCTTCGCATATCAATTAATACAAAGAATTGGAAAAATG
The DNA here is from genome assembly GCA_030844895.1 of Ambrosia x helenae. Classification (NCBI taxonomy): domain Eukaryota; kingdom Viridiplantae; phylum Streptophyta; class Magnoliopsida; order Asterales; family Asteraceae; genus Ambrosia; species Ambrosia x helenae. Next base: position 71,176 of record JAUTDX010001574.1, read on the forward strand.
CGATAACACGTGTTGCAGGTAAAAGTGACACGTGTCGCCGGTAAAAGCGAAACATGTCGCTGCTAAAAACGGTCGCTGGTATTGCTCAACTTTCTTGTAGTGCAGGTTATCAACATACAATTTTTTTAATAGTTTTGAGAACATATTAATTTTTTTAGCTCCATTTTCAACAAGTATGAAATTACATACAAACTAGACTATTTAAACCATTTCACGTATATTTTTTTGGGTTTAATATCGTCATTCGTAGTCCAGTATCGAAGCCTATGATCATGTTAAAAAGAGCTATTGTTATTGGAAGACAATTGACCATTTCCTCTCATAAGATTCTCAATACTTCATCTCACGTCTATGATCTTGAGTTCAATCTATTTTTATCTATAAAGAAAATTTGAGTACATACTATAAATTTTACTATCGATATTGTATTCTTGATATCAAAAATCATATACAAGTTGAGAATCCATAACTAAAATGAATTTAAGGATATAAATCTATAACTAGGCACAAAACCATTTTGTATGCATATTATAATATGACTTGAAGCGAGAATCAACCAAAACATGATCGGTTATCATCTATGGAAAATTTCTATGATACAAACATATTTTCCATTTTTCTTCTATGAAACATCATATAGATTTATTTATTATATATGTTTTAAGAAGATTATTTGAAATTAAAATGTACTGTTCCATGTAATAATTGTATACTTCTTTAGAGTAATTATGGATTACTCAAGCTAAAAATGATTAGAACTTGGGTATAAATTAATAACGACCTTAAACGATGAACATGGGTGGGGTTTTTGGTTTAGTGGATGTTTTTGGTTTAGTAGTTGTGTCTTACATAAATATGTCGGAGGGCTTTCAATCATATATAAAAGTAAATAACAAACACATATAAACAACTAGTTAATGCTTACGCGGCGTTGCGGCGGATGTTATTGTATACAATATATTCTTTTCATTTTTTATTTATGCGCAGTTTACATCACCATACTAAAGCATTTTAATTCAAACGACAAAATATTTTAAGTAATTGCCCAACTTTGCTAACATAAATTTGAACCAAACATGTTTTGATACGCGATAAAATTGTTACATTTTGCACAATTACGACAGATGTAAATGGTGTCGGTGGGCGTTTTGTTTATATACATTAGGTTAGAATGCATGTGTTCTGAATGTAGTGGACATAAATGTTGAACAAATGTGATTAAAAATATATGTTACAAAATATATGGTTGGAATACGGGTAAAATAAAATATAGACAATAATGAAATAGATCAAAACTCATTTTTAAATTGTCTAAAAATCGTATAAACCATTTGACCAAATTGCATATTTCAATATAACCTCATAACAACATTCAGTCACCCCATTATCAACTCAATAAGAGAATTTATTTTATTTTTATTTAAAATCGACATATGGAGACACAAAACCCAAAATAAATTAACGTAAGGAAAAGATTCAAATTGTGTAACTAAATATATTCTACAAGTATTCAACAGTTTTTAGAAATATTTTTTTTTTGGAATTAACAGCGCTAGTGATGTAAATGTCAATGTCAATGTTGCCAATGACCTCCAGCCCAGCTGGGAGAGGTGGGAGGGTTTACCTCTTCGGAGGGTTCCCGCCCGGGCTTGGTCTTGAGTTCGAATCCTGCACACCACGAAAAAATTCCCTGTAACGGTTTGAGATAACTTCAAAGTGGACACCGGTGAGTGGGTAGTGATTCGAACTCGGGTCGAGAGGTTGTCTGTCGATTGATTTCACCGCTGAAGTACACCTTCCAAAAAAAAAAATGTCAATGTTGATCTTGAATTGACATATTTGAAACTTGCAAATCCTTCTCTTCATTCAATGTTTGATTAGTAGTTCATGCATCTCGTTAAATTAAGGAATGTTACCATCATTTAAATGTATTTTATGGGTTGAAACGGGATTAATTTAATGGAGAAAACAGTTGAGGACGGAAGGTGAAAACTAACTAGGTGTTTTAAACGATCGCGCGTTGCGCGATATATCCTGTGGCGCGTTGTGCCACAACCGTGCTAACAGCGGTGTAAGATGGAGGCGTAAAACCGTGTTACGTAGCAAGGAAAAAACGACCATAACCAGGAAAATTGGCAAGAAAGAACACAACAGATTAACGGAGACAAAAATACTATACAAACGTAGATGAAAACAACGTAAAAAAAACGTACACGAATGGAGACGAAAAGATCAGGTGTTGCAGACGAACGGAGACGAAAATACCAAACGAACATAGACGAACACTACGTAAAAAAAACGTACACGAACGGAGACAAAAGTACTATACGAACGTAGACTAATTATACGAACAGAGACGAACGTACTATACGAACGTAGACTAACGCAACGTAAAAAAATACTATACGAACGTAGACGAAAACACTATACGAACGTAGAGCAACTTGGGTTAAAGAGCGGGTGTTGCAGACAAACGGAGACAAAAGTACTATACGAACGTAGACGGACAGTACGCTAAAAAAAAGAAATAAATTGTGGCAAAAATGGGGGAAAAAAACTTAACAAAAAAGTTGGTGGTCAAAAAGGGGGAAAAAACCAAAAAGGGTGGAAATAAAACGTAAGCAAAAGTTGGTGGCAAAATGGGAAAAAAAAGAACCTAAAGAAAGGAAAAATAAATAAAATGTGGCCAAAACAAGGAGGTCCGTTGATATCCAAAAACTGCTCAGCAACAGTCGAACAAGTGGGGAATGATGGGGTGAACCAGAAAAGTTTGGGTAGGGCCGGATCTAAGCGTTGGCTAGGTAAGCGCCCTGTAATAAGAGGAGTAGTTATGAACCCTGTAGACCATCCACATGGGGATTAAAATTTATTATTAGTAGTCATTTATTTTTTTGTTGCAAATAATCAAAATACCCGATGGCCAATGCCAAGTTCACAAATAATAGTGTAAACTAACTTTTTCTACACACATTCTCAGCCAACAGCCGACACTCCAACCTGTTTTTTTTCATGATTTGATAAATACATATTTGTAAACCAGATTACTTGATTCATGAAATTACTTGGTTCATACATAGTACACGTGGTGAAGAATGGATAAAAAAGGTGGCAACCTAGGGATAAGTCTATGTAGTACATCAACAAAAACCATCAAATAAACCCAGTTTATTTCTCTCTTTACAAAACCACTCCCTTTTCCACCTATACCACTAAACTCCCCACACCACCACCATGTTGACGCCACAACACCACCGCTATATGACCACTATAACCACCACTTACATCACATAACGTCACCATACAACACCACGACAGATGCTCTCTCTCTCTACTTCGATCAAACCCATTGCTAACACCCACCACAACGTCACGTCGACCACCACCGTGACCACCTACCACACCTCCACACCCCTATCCACCTCTATCTCCTACTCTTTCTGGATAAACATATCTGAACGGATCTGTGACGGCGACGATAGCCACCAATGATCAGCAATTGCATGTGCTTTTTTCGAGTGGCGGCTAGGGTTTGATGGTTGAAGGCATCCATGTCTGTCTTCCCACTCTTTCTTCTCTTTATATCTATATTAACAGAGTGATGATGGTGAGGACGGTGACCGTGTGACGGTGGTTACCGGTTACTCTGTCATCTCTGCTTGTGATGGTGGTGATGGGGTTCTGTGTTGACATTGACGACGGCGACGGTTACGGTGGTAAATGGTTAAAGTGATGGTGGGCCAGTGCTGGTAAAAAGGGGGGTTTGTGCAAGAAGTAGATTTGGATTTGGATTGAAGATGATGATGGAATGGAAGACGCTGTGACGGTGGCTAGCAATGGGGTTACAGGAAAAGAGACGATAGAAACGTAGATTAGAAAGGGACGGTTGATGTATGTATCTGGGATTCTGGGAAAAAGGTGGAAACGTGAAGTGTGAAAACCCAAAACTACCCATTAATAAAATAGCAATAAATCTACTGTTTAGAAGACCTCTCCGTTTAATATATATAGAATGTTCTTTGAAGTGGACTGAACATCAAACAGTCACGTTACTGGTCTAGTGGTTGAACCAATAGGACGGGGTTTAAGAACCTAAAAAATTATAATTATATAAAAGTCTAAAACTAAATATATATTTTATTCATTATAAAATCCAAACAAAAAACCATCGGTAAACAATTTTTTTTAGGTAGAATTTCATTTCATAAACCCATAACACACTTTATAATTGGATGGCTGGTAAGCGGGCAACAAGCTGCACCGTCACCCCTTTTGGATAGCAAAAACCTATTCTATTAAAAATAAAATTTTAGTCCCTGGCTGTCGAGCAATTACTATGTGTCACATTTTGCACCCGATCTAGAAATCGGATGGCTTCGGGGGTAAGACCCCCAAAGGTATCAAAAACGAAGGGTACGAAGACATGCTGGTTTTCCAGGCAGGCGTTTTCATGTTTAGCGACTTTCTTTGATTCGGCTTTCAAGACTGTTTGCCCTGCTACGAACCCATATCCCGAAACCCACCAGAGGGGACACCCTAGTGAGGTCAACACACGCATGCTTACCTTGAGCCCATCCGAACACAAGGACATCTGCTCGCCGTAAGGTGGACCGCCCATCTAGCGGGTCGTCAGAAAATTAATTGGGGCTTCTTTCTTAGCAGAGATCCCAGCCTTCTACAAAACATCCCACAAGACATCCCTAACTAAGTCATGTCGGTATTTAAATCCCGACATTTCCTTACAATGTAGGGCGTGTTCCCAAAACTTATCCGAACAAGCTTTCTTACAAATCGGCACGACTCGTCAACAGGGAACATAGGGATCATAAGTCTGTTCTTCAAGATGGCCCGGTATTCGATAGCTGACATATGCTGCCCAAGCCCATCGATCGGGAGGACAGTTAGAGAATCCTAAGCATGTGCCCCCTTGAGGCATTCAAACACCTTTCTGACTTTCTGACGGGGGTCATGCCAAACTTTTCTTTCATATTGTGAAGGGTTTTTGGGTAAATGCACTCGCCAATGTTTTTTGGGGTTTCTTGGGGGAGATGTCTTTATCCATGAAACCGCCTGAGTCAAAATCAGGAAGAGAGTTACAAACAATGTCCAGCGCAAACTTGTAATCTGAGTCAATCCCCACCACGCCACTGCTCCTTAAGATGTGGTCTTGCAACTTCTAGGACTGCACCCTGGAGGCAACAAAGAAATACGCAGCTGCGTCCTCTGCCGAACAGAGCCCAAGCCCTCCTGAACGTATCTGCAAGGATGCCACCCGCCATTAAAAATCCCGAAAAACTGCCCCCACATACAACAATATCTTCAACCACCTCACGTAGCCCCTTGTCGAATATAGATACGGCATCAGTAACAAAGTTCGGTTGACACGTCCGTAGACCAAACAGTAACTTAGAGACCCCCATGCAAGAGTGGAGAGAAGGAGTTCACTTTGGGGATCCTACAACTTCTCAAGAAGACCCATTAGGTGCATAGCTCGTCGAGATCTTTTAACCGCCAAAGAACTAATATAGCCCCATCTCGGCTTACGCCCCCCCCCCCCCGAGGAGTTTCACACCCCCTCCGGTCTCCCAATGTCATCAGGGAACAGTCCATGTTTCCTTTTCGCTCCATTGCATGATGGCCAAAAGACTTCCGATTTCTTAACATTAAGCGCAAGCCCCAAATTCGGCCCCTCGTTTTTAATAATCTCCAAGGCTTTAGCCACTTTTTCAGCCTCCCCCCATAATCGTACCATCGTCCAAGTACCAAGCATGAAAGCGGAGGGAGCAGCATTCTTGCACAAGAAGGGCTAGTGGGTGCAGGACAAGCGCAAACAGGAGCGGTCCTAGAGGATCGCCCTGCTGGACCCAGTGGAGGCCCCAATGCAAGTATCACCCACGTAGAGCCTTGCGTTTGAGCATAAAGAAACTGAACCCAAGGGTAGTTTGAATGGGCAGCGAACACTAACTTCATGCAAGAGATGTGTACGGCTCGACCAAGTTGAACGCGTTTGAAAAAATCAACCGTGAGCATGGCGAGCGATCCGGTGTCATGGGACGCATTTAAAAAACCTATTTGCGCTGTGAAGAATGGCCTCCGCCCCCGTTCGAAACCCCAACGCCAAATTGATAATCCCCCAGGTAAGTCGCCATCTCCTTCACACCTTACGCATAGCAACTTTAGAGACTAACCTCTGCTAGATAGCCCTGATAGCGATGTAGGTTTGATCCCGTTGTCCAGGTTTTAGCAACGGGGTTAGGGGGCCAAAGTGATGAACTCCGCTAGGATCCTCGGGCAAAGCTCCCTCAACCAAAGGTTAACAACTTCGGTAATAACCACCAGAAGGTCAGATGGTGGAGAAAAACCTTGTCCACATAGCGCATCTAAAATATGTTGTGCCCAAAAGCCATCTCTCCCGCAAGAAGTCCCTCTGGGAATGACTTGATCCTTTCTAGCACACATTCAGCATCAACTTGCAGAGCACCTTTAGAGGGTAAGACATGAGCAAGGCAGGGGGTCTATAACGGGATGTTTATCGATAAGCGCTTTCAAAGTGGCATCCCCGAAGGGTGCTACCCCAGAGGAACACAAAACCTTAACCGCGGCCGTTGAAATGACCATCCGCTACCTTCCGCAAACATTGCTTAATACAGTCGCCATTCTTAGATGCTGGTTGGGCAGAAGCCCTCCCAGCCAATCCTTCAGAAGACTGGTCGAGAAGGGAATGGCAAGCTCCCCTAGACCAACCCCATCTTTCCAGATAGCCAATGCCTGCATGATACTATTGCACTGCAAGGACTTACAGTTACCTGACCGTCGTTCTTGCCTA
>JAUTDX010001575.1:0-49399 GCA_030844895.1 Ambrosia x helenae
GGGATAGATGCAATTCTGTTGTTCTTACCTGGTTACTTAATTCAGTCAGTGAAGAAACTATCTTGGGACAAGTTTTCTCTAAGTTAGCTAGAGATGTCTGGCTTGATTTGAAGGAAACTTATGATAAGGTTGATCGGGTCTGTTGTGTTTAGTTTGCATCAAAAGATTAATTCCTTAACTCAAAATGGTAGCTCAGTTTCAGAATATACCATAAGTTGAACACTATGTGGAAGCAGTTGGACTCAATAGTTCAACTGCCTACATGTTCATGTTCAGCTTCTGGAAAAATTTATGATTTTAACACACTAATAAAAACTAATGCAATTTCTTATGGGATTAGATGATGTTTATCAAACTGTTAGGTCTAATCTTTTGATGCAAGATCCACTTCCTTCTGTTAAAACTGCTTACTCTATTATATCTAGAGAAGAATCACATAGAGGGGCAAGTTCTAGTGCTAAAGGTTCAAATGTATCATTCTTTGTCAAGTCTAATCAACCTGTTGACAGTAGGAAGAAACCCTTAAGAGGAACTAAACCCTAACTTGAAATGCACTCATTGTAACATGTAGGTCACACTGTTGATAGGTGTTATCAATTTAGTAGGGTATCCTGCTGGTTATTAAAGGGAAACCTAACCAGTCTGGAAAATCTACTTTGCCTAGTGGTAAAGCTAATGTTTCTTCTAGTAGTGCTTTGTCAGCTTCTCCTGCTTTGCCATTTACAAATGAGCAGATTTCTAAGCTGATGAACCTTATTAATGAGAGACCAGCAAGTAGCTCTCAACCAAGTAATGTTGGAGGTGAGTCTGTACTTGTTGATGGTTTCTCTAATATAACAGTGTTGACCAAAGTTGGTGAGATTTTCAAAAATTTTGCCAGTTGTTCTAGTTTGGTCAAAACTGCCTTGTTACTCAAGTGGATTATGGGACTCAGGTGCTAACCATCACATGGTTAGTACTGATGAGAACATGATCAATTGTTTAGATGTCTCTGACTATAACATGTCTGTAAAACATCCAAATGGCACTAGTGCCAAGGTTGTAAGATTGGAGACATTAAACTGGAAATGAAGTCATTCTTACTGATGTCTTCTATGTTCCTGAGTATTGTGTTAACTTGATATCTGTACACAAGTTAGCTAAAGATAGTAAGCTTAATGTGTTGTTTGATGATCATGCTTGCTATGTCCAGGATTCCAAGTCCAGGAGAGTCTGGTGACTGGGTAAAGAGCATGATGGATTGTATTTTGTAGGGAACAATGTGAGTATGGTTAATAAGTGTTATAACAGTGTTAGTGAGTCCAATCTGTGGCATAGTAGATTAGGACATCCTTCAAATGAAGTTCTTGCTATCTTACATAAAGGTCTAAATGGTGCACATAGTAATGATCCCTGTGAAATTTGTCACAAAGCTAAACAAGTTAGAGTCCTTTCCCACTTAGTGAGCACAAGACTACAAGTTTAGGGGAGTTAGTCCACTTGGATGTTTGGGGACCCTATAGGGTCACAAGCAAAGAAGGGTATAAGTACTTCTTGACCATTGTGGATGACTTCTCTAGATCAGTCTGGTGTTATATGATGAAAGGAAAAGGGGGAAGTTTTTGAAACATTGTAATATTTTATGAGTTGCTTAAAAATCAGTTTAAGAAATCTGTTTAAACTTTCAGAAGTGATAATGGAACTGAATTTGTAAACAAACAAATGACAAACTTTTGTAATCAAAAGGGAATTGTGCATCAGACATCATGTGCTTACACTCCACAACAGATTGGAGGTTGTGGAGAGAAAGCACAGACACTTGTTAATTAAAGGATGAATGTGTTCTAACAGCTGATACTTAATTAACAGGCTTCCCTCTTCTGTTGTTTCAAAGTTCTGTGCCTTTAAGTTTCTGGTCTGAATGTGTTCTAACAGCTGCATACTTAATTAACAGGTTCCCTCTTCTGTTCTGAGTGGTAAGAGTCCCTATGAGAAAATATATGGGTTCCCCCCTATTATAAGTCATCTAAGAAATTTTGGATGTCTGTGTTTCAAAACTGTTTTAAATGAAAGTGATAAGCTAAATAGTAGGTCAACAAATGTGTTTTAATAGGATACTCTCCTTTCAAAAAAGGCTTATAAGTTGTGGTGTTTGGAAAAAAGAGAGTTTGAGTTTTCTAGGGATGTTAAATTCTATGAAAACATCTTTCTTTTTAAAACTGATAAAGATAAGACTGTTTATCATAATATAAATAATCTAAATTTCTTTGATTTGTATGAAACACAGAACACTGAAAATTCTTTGAATGACTCTAATAATAATAGTACTAATATTCCCAATGATGAAGGGGAACCAAATGGTGCTCATGAGCACTCACCTGGTCAAGGGGAAGACAACTTTCCCAGAGCTGCCAGGGGGGTTGATCATGATCAGGATCAGCAGCCTGGTAGTAGTGTAGGTAAAGAGTCTAACCCTTCTAGTAGTGAGTGCTCACATGAAGAGACATTTACCCTGAGGGAAATAGACTTAATGAAACACTAAGGAAGTCTCATAGGAACTCTGTACTGCCAAAAAAAATTTGATGATTTTGTAATAGAAGGAAAAGTTAAGTATCCAATTGAAAAAGTTGTTAATTATTCTTGTCTTTCTAGTGAAAATTTGTGTTTTGTATCTAGTTTAAATAAAACTATTGAACCTACTTCTTATTCAGAAGCTTCCAAAGATCCTAAGTGGGTGGAAGCTATGAATAAGGAGATGGAGGCTTTGTACAAAAACAATACTTGGGTATTAAGTGAATTACCTAAGAATAGGAAACCCATTGGCTGTAAATGGGTTTATAAGGTTAAGTACAAAGCTGATGGGTCAATAGAAAGGTACAAAGCAAGATTAGTTGCTAAAGGATACAATCAAAGAGAAGGACTTGATTTTGGTGAAACTTTTTCACCTGTAGTTAAGATGGTCACAGTTAGGTGTTTTATTACCTTAGCTGTTCAAAATAATTGGTCCTTGTTTCAGTTAGACATTAATAATGCCTTTCTATATGGGGTCAATTTCTGAGGATGTTTATATGACACTTCCTGAGGGTTATTATTCTAAAGAAGAAACTAAAGTTTGTAAACTTGTTAAGTCCTTATATGGACTTAAACAGGCCCCTAGGAAGTGGAATGAAAAGTTAACTGAGGTTCTGTTGAGCATAGGATTTGTGCAGAGTTTATGTGATCATTCATTGTTTGTTAAAAATGTGAATGATGTGTTTGTTGCATTATTAGTTTATGTTGATGATATTGTTATCACTGGGAAACAGTGAAAAAGAAATCAATAATATTAAAACACTCTTAAAATCAAATTTTCAAATTAAAGATCTTGGTAAGTTGAAGTATTTTTTAGGAATAGAGGTATTATATAATGATCAAGGAATTTCTTTATCTCAAAGAAAGTATTGCCTTGAACTTTTAAATGAATTTGGTTACTTAGGTGTAAACCTATTAATACTCTATAGAACAGAGCTATATAGGTTTCTGGAAAGGTTTCCAAATCAGAAACATTACTTGACAATGTTTCTGGTTACCAGAAATTGATAGGAAAACTAATATACCTGTCTTTGACCAGGCTGATATCAGTTATGCTGTCCAATTTCTAAGTCAATTTATGCATAAACCAAGTAAGTTACACCTACAGATTGCTCTAAGATTACTAAGATATCTTAAAATGTCTCCTGGAAAGGGGCTGTTATTTAGGAAGTCTTTGAGTTTTAATTTGTGTGGTTATGCTGATGCTGATTGGGCCAAATGTCTGGTCACTAGAAAATCAGTAACAGGTTTCTGTATTTTCCTGGGAGAGTCACTGATCTCCTGGAAAAGTAAGAAACAAAATACTGTGTCAAGATCTTCAGCTGAAGCTGAATACCGAGCACTATGCACAGCATCTTGTGAGGTCATTTGGCTTAAAAATTGTTGAATGAGCTAAATGTTAAGGTTGAGTTGCCAGTTACCTTGTACTGTGATAGCAAAGCTGCTATTGCTATAGCAGCTAATCCTGTTTTTCATGAAAAAACAAAACACTTTGAGATAGATTTACATTTCTTGAGAGAGAAAAAATCTCAAGTGGTGTTGTAAAGACAGAAAAGGTTGTTTCAAGTGAACAAGTTGCTGATATCTTCACAAAAGGGTTTAAGTGTTGATCAGCACAAGTATATGTGTAAAAAGTTGGGAATGACAGACTTGTTCAACATTTGAATTATGGGGGGCATGTTGAAATATTAATATTTTGTAATTCAAATGTTGACTTGTTATTGGGTTCAGTATTGTTGAGTGTTTGTATCAGGGCCCAAGCTGAACAAGTGAGAGGAGCCATCTAGAAGTCCAGCCGTGTTCTACAGTTGCTGTATATAAAGCGATAGAGAGTTCGAGAAGTCTTCTGATCAGATCATTTTTCTTTTATCATTCTCTCTCGTCTTCACACAACCCTACCTTCTCTCTCTCATATTTTGTATTAGGGTTTGTAGTTTTGTAAGTGTTTGGTATTATTTCTTTGTATTGTTGTTGTGATCTGCTGATAATCATCAGCAGATCTCTCAGACTTTGTATTATCTAGTTTCAGTGTTTTACTGAAACTATCTGGGTATTGGTGGGTGTTTTTTCGGTTTGGGTAACATAATAAAGTTTTCGTCAATGTTTTGTCGCTATACTTTGTGTTATCTTGTTTGATCTTGTTGTTTGTGAGTTGAGAGTTTCGATCCATTATTTTCTACAAGATGCAAATTAGTAGTTGTCAACTCGATTGGGAAAAAACAATGGCCAAATTGGTGATATCACAGTTAAGAAGAAAAACATTCTTAGTGATTTGCTACCATCTTCAATTCAACGGCCTCCCTTTTTTTCTTTCTAAAAGTGATCTTATTTGGCATTGAAAATTGAACTAAGCATCGATCTTTCATTAGAAAGGTAATCCATATCATCCACTAATTGACCCATAATAATAACTCCACATTTCAGTGACTATATGTTTTAGGGCTTAATTTCTATTCATTCTTATGGATCAATTGGTGAACGAAATGGTTAATTCGTCTGATGACTCTGATCGGCCTCAGGATTCTCCGTCTTTTGATGACAAATTTAATCAACTTTGGAGAAAAAAATGTCTCATACAGGAAATGAATATGTTCGAATACTTGAAAAAAGTGACATGTTTCTAAAAATTGATTTAAAAAAAATTAACAGAAAATTGTTGAAAAATAGAAATTTTTACTAAAAAAATCCATGCTATTAGTAGAGTATAACATCTATGTAATAAAACAGAACTTTTACAAAAAGTATTACAAAAAATTTAAAACCCGTGTGGGAATACATGGGAGGCATTGGGAGCTAATAAGCTTTAAAACACAAAGTTGTATATCAATAAGGATATTAAAAATTGAATAACGGGTCAAAACGGGTTATGGGTCAGAATATGTTAATTTAAACCGGTACAATTCAGTTTAAAATGTGTATGGGTCAAAAGGGTTGAAGTCAGTGTGTAGAGTACTTGGGGCAAATTAAAGGGGTCGACTAAAAGGAAACACAGACGACTATTAGCCATCTAACTAACTATCAATTTGCAAAGCCCAATTCTGTTTTTTTTTCTAGAGTTTTGAAAGCATTTTCCTTGACTATTGGAGTAAAGTATCATTCTTAAACCATACGGTGAAGAAAGTGGACATAAAACTAAAGATTTGCAGGAAAATTTACCCTTTCCTACTCTCCTACATGTCACGAAATTTCATACCTGGCAACAAAGTTTGATAACAAATTAACAACGATAAGAGTAAAGAAATTTCAAGGTTCATATAGACAAACATTAAAAGTCATTAGATGAGTCAAAGCAACCACCTCTAAATCAAGTCATTATTATAAACAAACCTTATACCATGGATGCGCCTTCATCTTTTCGGTTCACAAGCTATACAACTTCAAACCAATCGATGTTTTTTGACAGTATTATGTTCTTGTGTAATACTAAATTCAAGCGAAACTTCTTTACCAATCAAGCTAATGTGTATACCGACCAATAAGTTTAATTTGACAAAATTTATAAACAAAGACTAAAATCAAACGAATAATAAGATAGTAATTTTAATGGAAGCCAAATGAACATGAACATTCAAAGTGATTAAATATAGTTTAGCGAAACATAAAAAAATAATAATAAAAACAAATTCCATTCAAACTCGATTCACCCCACGAACACTGTTGCAATTTTTTTCGCTATCTCGTCCAGAAACTTATGAATCCTCACCCGAATATGTTGCCAAACACTTTGTTAAAACCTTAAGAGTTTCGTCACGGGATCTAAAATTTCATCAAGACACCAAACAGTGATATTACATAAATTAGTAAGTAAATTTGAGCATTAGTAGAAAACACCGAAAAACTACCTTTTAAATAGCTATATTAGAAATGGTCAGAAAAATATCTCTTTGTCCCATTCTTTCATTAAATTGTCGATCTTTTTTAAGATGGATTTATGTCATCTTTGGTCCAATGCAAATTTAAGGGTATTCATGCAAACACATAACCTATTGTAAAGGATGAAGAGATGGAAAAAAAAAATAAACATAAGAATATGCTTTAGATGCTATTGATTATGAATAACGATAGAAGCTTACATCTTCAATCGCAAGCGTATCATTTGGTTGTGCAATTTTTGAGGATAAAAGTTCAGCCATTTCTAACAATTCATCAAGGCTTTCAGGTTTCTTCACAAATAAAAAATAATGATGAAAATGCACTCAAGATCTAAGCTAAAGAAAACAAATACTAAATTAAAGTTCTAGCAGTATATAAATACAAGAAAATTAGGAGGCTACAGGAAAACAGGTGGCATTTTGACCAAAATGGGTCAATTTCAGCCGACTTTTTAACAAATCATACATGGTAAGATAAAATATTAACCAAACAAAAAATATATGTAATAGGTTCAATACTTCTAACACTATCAAAAAGTGAGTGCATATGATACTTTAAAATCATCATGTAGGGTGTAGCTATTTCTTTGCAGCTTGAATAGTTGAATCTAGATACAGATTTGGATGCAGCTGCATTTTGACATTTTTGAGTGTTTTTAGTGTTCTTGGCGATCCACTATAGAACCTGTAAAGGGCTGGGAAAAAAGAAAATCATACCTAAGGTGTAACTATATTTCTTGAGCCTAAATATGCTTACAATGTATAAAACTTGCCTTGCTTGTATCATTGCTTGAGCTCGAACCAATATTGGCTACCTGCAAAACATTTAATGCCAGTTGTCACCGTCACACAAACGAAAGTAGCGTTTGGTTCGCATGTGGGAATCGTTGTTGGTATGGATTTGATAGCATGATGGATGGTGTGGGTTATGTGGCCATGAATTTCCAAACCAACCATTTAAGTGGGTTCGGAATAGACACACATTACAGGCATCAACCTTTTCCTTCAAACCAAATAAAATTATCAAACAAAAGGGTTAAGAGGAGGAGCAAGCAGATACAACTTTCTTTACCTCCTTTGACGCAGGTGCGGTAACAGTTGTTTTGCTACTGGCATTGCTCGCGTTTGACGGTAAGGTAGCAACCTTCAAAAGATCTCCACAAGCATTAGTATTTTCATTAGATTCATGATAGAACGTAGAAGTAGAAAAATGGGAGGGTTGGGTAATGGTCAAGAGTCATGACAGATTCATTCTGAAATGGGTCATATATTAAATAAGATCATAACACATAGACCAAATATTGAATTTGTTGTTTTGTTAAAAAAAAATCTATCCAGAAACAAACGTGGTTCTTAAACAACAACAACAAAAGGCAAACATTAGGAGTTCCTTAATGCGACAAAACATTTTCAACTTACAAAAGTCTTACCGTATGTCCGTATTCTAACAAATCTTATAAAAATCAAACAATACATATTTACACACATAAAAGCATACCATATATATACAAAGAAGACATAAATATGCATATTAACCTTAGGTTCTGAGTACACAGTCATACAAATGTACATTACCTTAGAGATAAGGTGGGGATTATTAATCAAGCAAAGCGCCCGGATCCTTTATGGATGCGCCATGAAGCTCAAGTTGCGTGGCGTATTTTAATTAGATTCTTACATGGAGTCCACTTTGCCTTGTTCTTATATTCTATTTCTTAATCCCTGTTTTCAAACCTGTTGAATACACAGATGTTGACATTCTCAATATGTTATAATACCAACCTAGATGGCTCTTTGTTAGATCCACCATACTTCAATATCTTATAATAATTACGCTTACCAATCTACAGAACATAACGGCTTAATCCAGTTCATAGCACTTCGGTCTAACCTTTGTGTAAACATTTTTACCAAAACAGAGAGAGATTTCCCACCTTTCAAATTGATCAAATAGTTGTGTTTATCCATGCTCCAAAACATAGCAAAGACAAAAAAAAGGCATTCGCCTTGGAGACGGAGAAGGACGGGGAAGTTGAAACATTAACAATACTTCTATAATTAAAAACATCGCATTTAAACATCCCAAACCACACATTTTGTGTTATATGTATATCGTCAAATTGTTTTGTGTCAGAAATTCACCCTTTAATAACGAGGAATCTAGACATATCTATGCCTATTCGGATATATAATTCTCAACACAGTAACAAATAATAATATGAATTAAAAACACTGAGTTGATTGCTTCTTGGGTCTTATGAACTTCTCCTGGAATATCATCATCCTGCACCAAACCCATCAACAACACATCAGTCTTTCATAAACCCCCTAAAGCATCTAAAATATTGGTAATGAAAAAAAACCTTGTTAGTGATGCAATCAATTTTGATATCTTGTTCTTTGGGTCTCATATTAGATCAAGTGGAACCCACACCCTAAATAAAATCAGTTAAGAAAAACACAGATTAGAAGGATCTCATCCTAATATAAATAGATGAAATTCTAAAAGCCATGTTTGTGTTTAAGAAATAGAAACCTGTTAATAAAGAGCATGAAACATCGCATATAAACAATAACAAACATTAAGAACATGAAACACCTAAACAATAACAATCATTAATTGGTGTTATCATTCCCTTCTAAACAATGTAGACTTCATAAAAAACTACAGTAACAATAATAACAATATTCTTAATTCATAAAACCTATATATACAATTATACACAAACCACACCCCCTACCCAACCCCTAAACTTTATTTATAAACTTCCTTCAAAATCTTGATAATCAAGCAATCTTTCTTTAAAAAAACCCTATGAGAAAAATATTAGATGGAACGGTTCCAGTCTTGATGAAAAGAAAAGAATATTATATGGAACGGTTCAAAAACATATCATAATCATACCTTCAAATAATGAACCCTAATGAAAAGAAACAAAAATAAAAATCATACCATGTTCTTGGGGTTCCAGTCTGATTGAGGGTTATCTTATAAAGGCAAAAAAATGATAATTGATTGGAAGAAATTGATTGAAGAAAGATACATTGAGGGTTTAAAAAATGGAAGAAGAATAATTGAGAGGTGAGAGAGAGAGAGACGGTGAGATAATGAGAAGACGCGGTAAGGTTTTAACTTTCTCCTCTTTTTTTAATTAAAAAAACGAAATAATTAAAAACACTAAAATCTTTCAATTACGATGCCACGTGGCAATTTCATGAAGAGGTTGAAACCGCAATTGCACGCCACGTCAGCAACTATCAATTCTTTTATATATATAATAATATATTAATAATAGATTTACATTTATGCATATTCTCTTCATGTTAAAGATTGTACTTTACTTAAATAATTTTATTATGTCAAAATAACTAATATAGTAAATTTATAAGTTTATAAAAATTTTAGTTATAGAAGTTTTCTTGAAGGTTTGTGTATTTATATACTTACAACTTATAAAAACTCACTAACTTTAAATAACAAAGTTAACCCGATAGTCCAGCGACGTTGAGACCCAACAAAAGCTGCAGCCCCAACTTCATGCTGCAGATCCGACCCGTTTCGAGACCAACACCCACCGAACCACCAATATCTAACGCATTATGACCATTTTTTTGAAATTAAAACATTCCATAAGGTTCGAAATCCACAATCCATGTTTTACGCTGTTGATTTCGTGGTTAATACGCGTGATTTATGTGCCAATTAAACCAATTTTGACCAAGTTTAAAACTTCCCAAAAACCAAATATTTCAATCAATACTTATAGACATTTTCATTCCAATTAATCACATATCTATACTCTAATATGGCCGACTATGAGAAACCCACATAAGATTTCGCTTTCGTTTTCTTTGTGTTTCGCATTGGATGTGTTTTGGTCTCGGCCCCGGTTTCATCCCCTTAATGTACGGTATGTTCCAATTAATTTTGGCTAGTAGGTCGATTGATAATGAAGATCAAAAGCCCCTTATCATAGTTTATTATCTGTATCAAAATCGAGGTTAATTGAAGGGATTAGGAATTAGGGTTCATAAGTTTAAATTTGGGGATTTGATGTTTTCAAGTTTTTGTATAAATAAAAAATCGATTATAAAATAACCAACAAACACACACCCAGACCAGGCTATACACTTGATGGGTCTCATGTTCGAGCCTATAGAGGCCAATTCTGTATTGTTTTTTATGCAGATTTTTTTCCCTTTATCTCTTCTTTATTTTTTTAAATAATTAATATGAGTCTTTTAATTGTTAAAAATAGCAAACTTAGTCTAAAATCTTTATAAAAATTATCATAGCTTCACAAAACTCTAAAATTTATGTTTATAATTTTATTTTTTGAAAAATATTTATTTATTATTTTTAATGTATTTATTTTGTTTCAATTTTAATTAATTCATAAAAAAAATCATTTTTAATCATTTTAACACCAAACATTTTGTGGAGATATTTCTAAGCAAACAATACTTTTTGGTAAAAAATATTATTTTTAACCAATTTTATAATTTAAATATATATAATTGATTGAATTAAAAGGGGGTAGCGGCGCAACTTGTGGCCCGTTTACCCGCCTCCCACTTGTAAGAGTTATTGGTAAGGATATATTGTAAAATGCATTAGTATAAAAAAAAATTTAATTGATTGAATTCTATTAAATTCTGTTTTAAATAAAAATAATATGGAAAATAATTTATAAAATTATTTCCCACTTATAACAGATATAACCACTGTTCAAAAATAAAAATAATGTTTTTGCACTTCATTTGTATTTATTTCCTAATTATTTTATTATTATTAATAATAAATCAATGTAAAATACTAGAATATCAAAATTTTGAGTTTAAAAATTTAGAAATATTTTTTAATCTCGGAATAAACTTTACTTGAAATTTTTATATTTATTTGGTTTATTATTTATTTCCACTCTTAATTTATATTTATTTAGTTAAAACCAATTAGGGTTTAATTCAAAAACCCTAAAATCTCCGAAATTTAGTCTATGAAACCCTAAGTGCCCAATCCTTGATAATCTAGACTCTTTTAAGTTTAGACATTTATTTTGGATACTTGAAATTCTAGGTTGAGCCTTCGGGATTCGCCTCATATACATTCATGACGCTTAGAGGTTTATACAGCTTAGTGAATGTGAGTATATCTAACCCTCTTTTACTGCTTTACTCTTTTGGGGTGAATCATGTACCATTATTATTAAACTTATGTATATTCTTTATAACGGTATGTGCTTTATGAAATGCTTATGTGAATTGTATGAACGCTTGTCAAAATCATTAACCATTGTGCGACGAACATAACAATAAGTTGTACTACGATTTATATCCCTTGATTGACTTATGTGAACGTATTGAGTCATTGGTCATTGTTATGGTTCTTTTTATGATCGATATTTGAACGCTTGTGGAACGCTTTTAGGCTTGATTTTGACCCTTTTACATATTGCAAATATCATAGCACATAAATTGCAAAATACTTTTTGATCAAAATAGATATGCTCACCAATACATAATATGTGTTGTCAAAATTATTTTGTACATGTTTCAGGTGAAGTTTGATCATTACTTGCTGCTCACACTTAGGTTTTGGACCTAGTGCTTAAACTAAAAGTTGAACAATTTATGTTTTGATCGTTTTGAGACAATTGTATTTGGTTTTAAATAAATGGAGAATGTTCATGAGCTATTGAACAATCGTCATTACGTGACACCTCGATAATTCCGCCATCGGTTGGGGTGTTACATGTGATCTTATGAGGGAGTGGGGTACATGGGCTTTTGTTATGTATATGGTTTTATTTTAAAACGAATATGATATGATGCTTTGGGAAGGAATTCTATGTTGCGTATCTTATGGGGTTAATCGTCAATGATGAAATTAATATGGTAAACTGTATTATTTTCATTTTAACATTATATGGTTATGAATTATGTCTTCTTTTGATGCATATAATAATCTTGTTTATACTGAGTTTGTGTTGTTTTTATAGAACTGATGAGGTGGCATCCTGGATGGAGTGGAAACAAAGATATCAAGGCGTTCGCCTCAATCAAAGTCATATACACTGAAGATCAGCTCTGCCAACAAAATCCCAATTCAGGCCATTTTGAAAGTACTTCAACATCAAGATTCTGAACAATTCCATGAAGTTGTAAGGGTTTTGGATGTTCTTTTAAGGCACATGCTGCAAAACAGTAAGTATATGTTTTTAAATTGACTTTCGTAATCATTAATAAATGTCTCGGTTTATTAACTTTAAGAGTGTTTTTTTATATCATGCGCAGAGGATGTCTTCTTGTTCGACAGTGTTTCTTTCACAATGATCCAAAAACCTTCATAGCACCAAACTACACGTTACTATAAAAGATACGTGATGTTGCGTTGTTAAGATTTAGTTTTCCAAGCTGCAAAGAATTAGTTTTGTTGCCAATGCATGTTTATGTTAAATGGGATACTTCGACGTCCTCAACTAATGTTTTAATTTAATTGTTTTCTCAGGTTGGGAAAGGAGTGGATTCTTACGCAGATGACGATATGGATGGCATTCGCGAAAAATGGTCAAGTTATACCGTGATTTTGTTAATGTTGACTTAGATTGGTTTTTGTTTTTGTTTTAATAAATATGTAATATATACTGAAGTATGTGATTTTGTTATTATGGTGATTCTATAAAAAATGGGTATATATATCCAGGGGTAAATTTGTAATTCTGCAAAAAAAATTTAATTAATAAATTCTTGACACGCAAAATAAATGTCATAAATTATTATCATAAACAGATGACATGCAAGAAAGTGTGAATAGAAATTGTCATAAACGCGTGTCAAAAAATATTGTCATAAGTGCATGTCATAAGCATATGACATGCAAGAAAGTGTCATGTTAAATTTATGACATCGCCATCATTGACACTTTTTTTTGTGTCATCAGACCACTTTCTTGACACACAATGCGTGCCAAGAAAGGTGTTTTTTTAGTAGTCCTTATGAATTCAAAACTTGTTAAACGGTTTAGTAAAAATATCTTTTTCCCAAAACCAATGTTTTGAAATTAAAAAATCAAGTCTTTGGCATTGGCAAAAAGAATAACAATTCTAAATTACTAAAACCAGGCACATCAAAACCTCATACTACGTAAAGAACGCCTAAATTTTCATCTTATACAAGTTCCTAATGTCACATATCAACCTATGTACATTATGTGAACTTAATTTCCATCTTAGGATCTCCATAATTACCATAAAGCAGTGTGACAACTGTAACACCCAACCGATGGCGGAAACATCGAGGTGTCACGTATGGATGATTGTTCAGTAGCACATGGTAATCAAGTTTTAAATAAGTATTTATTCCAAATAAAATATCCAAATTTGAAATACATGACAAAGTCTTGAATGAAATCTACTACATCAAACAATCAAACAAAGCTTAAAACTTCAAATAACTCCTCATGCTAGCTTTAGACTTCAAGCATCAGTATTTGCTGTTGAGTTTGGAAAAGATGGGGGGTCAACTAGAAGTTGGTGAGAATACATAAGCCAAGTTAAGCAATAAGTTTTAAAGAATTAAAGTTTAACAATTCATATGTCTAATGTAAGTTTAAGTCTACATGAATAAACAACAAGTATAGTATGCACATAATCAATCCTCCGACAAAGTTTAGGTCCATCCCGCATCCACGGTTCACCTTAATATAACGTTGGAACGATAACAATCACTCGCGCTCCCCATAAAAGATGGTCAACGAATCTGGGTGGGGTTGTCAATCCAATAGATCTATCATTGTATACCGTCGGCTTGATCAGGGTTAATGATTATGCAAGTTTAAGTTTAAGTCTAATAGTTTTTGTCTAAGTCATGTGGCATCAAAGATTACAACTAGACATGTATAAAGAATTGCTTAAGTATAAAGTTTCAAGTATAAAAAGGTGCATAAACAAGGTTAAGTAAACTCACCTTAGCAAAGTATTAAGTCCTTTGTAATAGAATAAATGTGGTCCAAACGTTGCTAAGTGTTACCCTATGTATAAGGTAATAAATAAGTCTAAGTTTTTCTAGTCTACAAGTATTTCTAGAGTTTCTAATTTGGGGATCGATAATTGATGAATGATTAATTTAGAATAATTGTTAATGATTTAATAAATAAAGAAATAATTAATAAAAAGATTTTTGACCAATATTAATTAAAGTTAGTTGTATTA
The DNA here is from genome assembly GCA_030844895.1 of Ambrosia x helenae. Taxonomy (NCBI): domain Eukaryota; kingdom Viridiplantae; phylum Streptophyta; class Magnoliopsida; order Asterales; family Asteraceae; genus Ambrosia; species Ambrosia x helenae. The sequence continues at coordinate 14,633 of JAUTDX010001575.1, forward strand.
TAATGTAATAAATGTGAAAATAATTTTTATAAAATTAGTTTCTTAATTGATGAATATATATACATTAATATTTATTTGTCAAAATATAGTATTAATGTTTAAAAATATTAAAATATATAAATTTCAAATCAAAAATTTCTATCTCTGATCTAAATGGTTAAAAATAATTTATGTGAAATTTAGATGTATAAATAATAAAAAACGAATTTATTATGAATTATTTATGATTAAAGTAGCATAAATTAATTAAAAATATTAAATAAACGTTTTTCTGAAATAAAAATTTATTTCTGGAACATTTATTGATTTATAAGTTTAAAATAATTTTTGTGGGATTTTATAAAGTCGTTTAGATATTTTTATTGAATTTTAAAATTATAATTGAATAAATTTGTAATATTTATAATACATAGTAAATAAATAATTTTTAGAAAACTAAAAGTTGGATAATAAACTTCACCATCAGAATAACTTAAAATAATTTTTGTAGAATTTATAATCCACTTTTAGTATTTAAAAAATTATTTTAAAAGAATAAAGGGTTTATTTATAAAAGAAAAAGCTGAAAAAAAAATGTTGTACACGCCAGGACTCGAACCCGAGTCTAGCCGGTTTTAGTATCTTAATCACAAGTCCAGCCACCATCTAGGCTGGACCCTGATAACAAGATTAGTTGGATCTGTTAATATTTATATGCTAACTGGGTTGATTCATGAATTTGTATAAAATAAAAAGGAGGGGCTCGGATTCGAACCCAAGGCTGCGCGACTTAGTAACAGACAACACAACCATTTGATCTAGATCTGATGGTTGTTTTATATTGTTTCAGAAATGTTTTTAAACCATCGCTGACTGTTATCATCTTCCCCAAAACTATGATGTTGAACCCTAGCTTTTATAATCAATACAATTACAAATCAATAACCACAGAAACCTTAGGGCTATCGATTGAATGATAACGAAGAACAAAACCATATGATTAATTGAGACTTACAGCGAGTGTATGAACACGATTTGGTGCGGTCCACAGAAAAGTCAACACGAAGCAATTATGCAGAATTGGAGGAGTTTCAGAAGGAATTGAGGATTGGAGATTTGATTTCGACGAGTTTAGCTTGTAGAGGGATGTTCAATTTATAATAAATCTTACGGATTGAACGATTTTGAATTTCGAATTTTGAATGTGCGATCTATAGCGTAATTGCAGGATTTATGGTTCGTTTTTATTGTAATTGTTGTGAGGATATGGCCGAGTAAGCTGCTAACTAACTCCCTTAAGCTTGTTATCAGGAAATTCGTATGGATTTGATATGGGTGTTGACTTTTATTAGTCAACTGGTATGATAAAGAACAAGACTTATGTTTAATTCGCATAGGATCTAGAACACAAAAGACCCGTGGCTCAGCTGGTTGAGTTGTTACTTGGCTATGTGGTGGACGCGGGTTCGAGTTCCGGTCCACACATTTTATTTTATTTTTAACATTTTCCATAATAAAACTATATTATTATGAATATATATAATTATACTAGATTAAAAATGATGAGAAAAATTTTAATACGCACAAAATGTCAAGATCCGAAGATTTATTGAATAACTTTCTTTATTACAAGATGGATAAAAATACGAAACGTTACAGTCTCCCCTACTTTTAGGAACTTCGTCCCGAAGTTGGAGTCGGAGAGTCTGCTGGAAAGAGGTGTGGGTATTTAGACTTCATCTGGTCTTTGCGTTCCCAAGTGAACTCCGGACCTCGCTTAGATTCCCAACGAACTTTGACAATCGGGATGCGACTGCGCTTAAGTTTCTTGACTCCAGTATCCATAATTTCAACAGGTTTCTCAATAATGTGCATAGTTTCGTCGATTTGCACATCTTCAAGAGGGACATGGAGGTTCTCATCCGCTAAACATTTCTTCAAATTCGAAACGTGAAAAGTTGGGTGAACATTGCTTAGCTCGGGTGGAAGATCAAGTTTTTAGGCCACTTTTCCAATCCTGTCAAGCACTTTGAAAGGACCCACATAACGAGGAGCTAGTTTTCCCTTTCTCCCGAAGCGAATCACTCCCTTCCAAGGAGATACTTTATGAAGTACAAGGTCCCCGACTTGAAATTCCAAGGGCTTTCGACGTTTATCAGCATAACTCTTCTGTCGACTTCTAGCCTTAAGAAGATTATCTTGGATCAGTTGAATCTTGTCTGTAGTTTCCTGGATCAGTTCAGGACCAGTGATCTGGGCTTCACCAATCTCAGTCCAACAGACAGGTGAACGACACTTACGACCATAAAGTGCTTCAAATGGAGCCATGTTGATACTGGCATGGTAACTGTTGTTGTACGAGAACTCGACCAAAGGAAGATGAGAATCCCATGCGCCACCAAAATTGATGACACAAGCCCTGAGCATATCCTCGAGAGTCTGGATGGTTCGTTCGGTCTGACCATCTGTCTGAGGGTGATAAGCTATGCTCAGGTTTAACTTGGTACCTAAAGCGTCTTGTAAAGAATCCCAAAAACGAAAGGTGAAACGACCGTCACGATCAGAAATGATGTCCAAAGGTATACCATGGCGACATATGATTTCACTCATGTACAACCTTGCCAACCTTTCCACAGAATATTTCTCACGAATTGGTAAGAAATGGGCTGACTTGGTCAAACGATCAATGATTACCCAAATGCTGTCATAACCTTTGGGTGTACGAGGGAGTTTAGTGATGAAGTCCATTGCTATGCTCTCCTATTTCCATACAGGAATCGCTGGTTGTTCAAGCATACCAGAAGGTTGTTGATGTTCAGCCTTGACCTTGGAACAAGTGAGACATTTTGCTACAAAAAGAGCAATATCTTTCTTCATACCAGGCCACCAATACGTATACCGAAGATCTTGGTTCATTTTATCAGCACCAGGATGAATAGAGTAACGAGACTTATGAGCCTCGTTCATAAGAAAGTTACGAAGATCATCACGGTCAGGGATCCAAAGTCGACTGAGAAAATAAAGTAGACCATCAGGTTTTGTTTCAAGTTGATTCTCAGCACCACGAGACATTTCCTCGTACATGTTACCTTGGGTGACTGAGGTATGTTAAGCCTGGAGAATACGATCCTGAAGGTCAGTACGAACCCTTTCACAATGAAGTTTGATGCGTTCTTTACGACTGAGTGCGTCTGCCACAACGTTCGCTTTGCCAGGATGGTAACGAATCTCGCAATCATAGTCGTTAAGTAACTCAACCCAACGTCGTTGCCTCATGTTAAGATCCTTCTGGTTGAAGATATGTCGGAGACTTTTGTGATCTGTGAAGACCACGCATTTGGTACCATAAAGGTAGTGTCTCCAAATCTTGAGAGCAAAGACGACTGCACCCAATTCGAGATCGTGGGTGGTATAATTCTTTTCGTGGATCTTGAGCTGTCTGGACGCGTAAGCAATAACCTTGCCTCGTTGCATAAGAACACAACCAACACCTTGATTTGATGCATCACAATAGACCACGAAATCATCATTACCATCAGGTAGGGACAAGATAGGAGCTTCACAGAGTTTCTGTTTAAGAGTTTCGAATGCTTCCTCTTGTTTTGGTCCCCACTCATAAGGTTTACCCTTATGAGTTAAGGCAGTGAGAGGAACAGCGATCTTGGAGAAGTTAGCAATGAATCGACGATAATAACCAGCTTGACCAAGAAAGGAACGAACTTCTGTTGGAGTTTTAGGAACACTCCAATTTTTGACAGCTTCGATCTTTGCGGGATCAACATGAATTCCGTTCCCGTTGATGACGTGACCCAAAAATTGAACTTCCTTAAGCCAAAATTCACATTTTGAGAACTTGGCATACAATTGTTCCTTCTTTAGGAGATCCAAGATTAAGTGAAGATGTTGTTCGTGATCGGATTTTGATTTGGAATAAATCAAAATGTCGTCAATGAAGACGATCACGAACTTGTCAAGATAAGGTTTACAAACCCGATTCATTAGATCCATAAACACCGCGGGAGCGTTGGTCAATCCAAATGGCATGACCATGAACTCGTAGTGGCCGTAACGAGTACGGAAGGCTGTTTTGGGAATGTCTTCCTCATGAACTCTAAGCTGATGATAACCAGAACGAAGGTCAATCTTCGAGAAATGAGTTGCTCCTTGAAGTTGATCAAAAAGATCATCAATTCTAGGTAGAGGATAACTATTCTTGATGGTGAGTTTATTAAGCTCACGATAATCGATACACATCCTGAGGGATCCATCCTTCTTCTTGACGAATAAAACGGGGGCTCCCCAAGGAGAAAAACTGGGGCGGATGAAACCCTTATCTGAGAGTTCCTGGAGTTGACTAGCAAGCTCTTGCATCTCAGAGGGTGCAAGACGATAAGGAGATTTGGCGATTGGGTTAGCACCAGGTATAAGATCGATTCTAAATTCAACTTGACGAGCAGGAGGTAAACCAAGTAGATCTTCTGGAAAAACTTCAGGATAATCCCGAACGATTGGAATGTCTTGTATATTCTTGCCCTTGTCTTTCTTTTCTATCACATTAGCCAAGAAAGCCATATACCCCTTTCGTAAGTATTTTTAAACAGTCGTGCAAGACATGAGTTTAAGTTCACCACAAGGTTTCTCGCCATAAATCTTCAAAACGTCACCAGATACAAGAGGAATGCGAATAACTTTCTCAAAGCATAAGATTTCAACACGATGGGTTGACAACCAATCCATGCCTACTATGACATCGAAGCTTCCAAGATGCATAGGAATGAGATCAATAGAGAAGGTATGGTCATCAAGGTTCAACACACAATTTCGTATAACGGAATCGATCGAGAGAGACTTCCTGTCAGCTACTTCTACCACTAAGGGTTCTTCTACGTTGGTTTGAGGCATGTTAAGTAGGGGTTCAAATTTAAGTGACACAAACGACTTATTAGCACCCGAATCAAATAGTATAGAGACATAGTGGTTATTAACAAGAAACGTACCATTAACCACTTCATTGTTGTTGCGGGCTTGATTAGCATTGATGTTGTATGCGCGACCACGAGCACCTTGGTTTTGATTCTGGTTATGGTTCTGGTTTTGGTTTTGGTTTTGGTTTTGGTTTCTACGATTAGGGCACGTATCCCTATAATGTTCTGTGCTACCACACTCATAACACTGACCACGAACAGGCCTACCATTCTGAACATTGGGGGCTGGAGCATTTATTGCAGGGTTGTTTTGAGTAGCAGGGGCTTGACAAGTGTTAGCAAAGTGGCCATATCGCTTACAATTAGTGCATTGACGACATGGTCTGTTAGCAGCATGGTGGTACTAGCAGGTGTTACACAGAGGGTGGTTCCCAACATAGGGTTTCTTGGCTGGGGTTTGCACTACTGGTGGGGTGGTAGCAACAATGGTGTAGTTCTTAGCCTTGCGTTTCCTGTTGGTTGATGGCTCAGACTTAACCTCGATAGCAGGTTGAGGGGTATCCTTCGCAACATCTTTCTTTGTATCCTTGCGAAAAAGGGTGCCATTTTTCACATGGTTGTCAGTCAAAGTAGCTGCTGGGCGCGTGGCTTCCTCGAGAGTGGCAGGATTTCTTCCGCATACAGTGTCCTGAATCTGCATGGGTAAACCCCCAATATACTTTTCAATAGCAATAAGGAGGGGTGTGACCTTATGTGGTAGCAATAGGCTCAGTTCATGGAAATGAGTGTTGTAGGCCAAATTCTCCCCACTGTCCTGGACCAGAATGTGAAACTCGTCCTCTAACTTCTTGACTTCATTACGAGGACAGAATTCTTCCTTCATAATATCCTTAACTTGCTCCCAAGTCAAAGCCAGAGCGACTTCAGCTCCGCGAGTCCTTTTCTCTTCGTTCCACCATGTGAGTGCCCGCTTGTGGAGGACGCTCATAGCATAGCGAACTTTGAGATTGTTAGGACACTCGCTATTAATGAAGGTATTTTCGATACCCTCGAACCACTGAAGGAGACCAGTGGCTCCTTCATCCCCGCTAAACTTAGGAGGGTTGCAAGTGTTGAAGTGCTTGAGGGTGCAAACTGGGTGAGCATTCCCGTTCCCATTTTGATTGCCATTTCCATTGCCATTGCCATTTCCATTCATTTGAATGAGTTGAGCCACCAAATTGGGAACTAATGTCGCTATTTGTTGAGCCATTTGTTGGGAAATGATCGCAGCGAGTTGGACATCGTTGTCATGGTTGTTGTTTTCATTGTCGCTGTTGTTGGGAGTGCTGCGACGAGGAGGCATTTTCTGAAAGAAACACAATGAAGGAGACATGGTAAGAATCAAGGATAATGAGTTGTAATAAGGAATATAATCATTTACTCATTAATTAAAACGAATAAATGAAAACGTTGACTTATCAAAGCTTCTAGATTCTAATAACATAGTGAAGACATGCTTTAGCCTATAAGTGAACACTCATCCCGAGAATTCCCAGGTAGGCATCCGGGTCCCTCGTCTGATTGGGATATATGCGCAATGCCAGTCCTAGACAGAAAACTCAGAATACAAGCGTTCACCCTTCCAGATTGCACGTGTTCGTTATTAAAATCTAGAACTTCGACGAGATCTTCAAGGTGGTTCAGGCTAAACCTGAGGATTTTGTCCTATTAATCTAAAGGTGGATCAGGATTGCAGCAGACAAACAAGAGTAGACAACTCGTAGGACTAGGGTAGCATAGGGTGTGGGATAGGGATAAGGATATGGAAGCAAATAGGGTTGCAAGTAGGAGAAGCAAGTACTGTTTTAAATCCCTAAGGTTATAGTCTAGATTATTTTTCTAATAACCTAATTCCCTATAACCAAGGCTCTGATACCAATCTGTAACACCCCAACCGATGGCGGAAACATCGAGGTGTCACGTATGGATGATTGTTCAGTAGCACATGGTAATCAAGTTTTAAATAAGTATTTATTCCAAATAAAATATCCAAATTTGAAATACATGACAAAGTCTTGAATGAAATCTACTATATCAAACAATCAAACAAAGCTTAAAACTTCAAATAACTCCTCATGCTAGCTTTAGACTTCAAGCATCAGTATTTGCTGTTGAGTTTGGAAAAGATGGGGGGTCAACTAGAAGTTGGTGAGAATACATAAGCCAAGTTAAGCAATAAGTTTTAAAAGAATAAAAGTTTAGCAATTCATATGTCAAATGTAAGTTTAAGTCTACATTAATAAACAACAAGTATAGTATGCACATAATCAATCCTCCGACAAAGTTTAGGTCCATCCCGCATCCACGGTTCACCTTAATATAACGTTGGAACGATAACAATCACCCGCGCTCCCCATAAAAGATGGTCAACGAATCTGGGTGGGGTTGTCAATCCAATAGATCTATCATTGTATACCGTCGGCTTGATCAGGGTTAATGATTATGCAAGTTTAAGTTTAAGTCTAATAGTTTTTGTCTAAGTCATGTGGCATCAAAGATTACAACTAGACATGTATAAAGAATTGCTTAAGTATAAAGTTTCAAGTATAAAAAGGTGCATAAACAAGGTTAAGTAAACTCACCCTAGCAAAGTATTAAGTCCTTTGTAATAGAATAAATGTGGTCCAAATGTTGCCAAGTGTTATCCTATGTATAAGGTAATAAATAAGTCTATGTTTTTCTAGTCTACAAGTATTTCTAGGGTTTCTAATTTGGGGATCGATAATTGATGAATGATTAATTTAGAATAATTGTTAATGATTTAATAAATAAAGAAATAATTAATAAAAAGATTTTTGACCAATCTTAATTAAAGGTAGTTGTATTATAATGTAATAAATGTGAAAATAATTTTTATAAAATTATTTTCTTAATTGATGAATATATATACATTAATATTTATTTGTCAAAATATAGTATTAATGTTTAAAAATATTAAAATTTATAAATTTCAAATCAAAAATTTATATTTCTGATCTAAATGGTTAAAAATAATTTATGTTTAATTTAGATGTATAAATAATAAAAAACGAATTTATTATGAATTATTTATGATTAATGTAGCATAAATTAATTAAAAATATTAAATAAACGTTTTTTTGAAATAAAAATTTATTTCTGGAACATTTATTGATTTATAAGGTTAAATTAATTTTTGTGGGATTTTATAAAGTCGTTTAGATATTTTTATTGAATTTTAAAATTATAATTGAATAAATTTGTAATATTTATAATATATAGTAATTAATAATTTTTGGAAAACTAAAAGTTGGATAATAAACTTCACCATCAGAATAACTTAAAATAATTTTTGTAGAATTTATAACCCACTTTTAGTATTTAAAAAAATTATTTTAACAGAATAAAGAGTTTATTTATAAAAGAAAAAGCTGAAAAAAATGTTATACACGCCAGGACTCGAACCCGAGTCTGGCCGGTTTCAGTATCTTAATCACAAGTCCAGCCACCATCTGGGCTGGACCCTGAGAACAAGATTAGTTGGATATGTTAATATTTATATGCTAACTGGGTTGATTCATGAATTTGTATAAAATAAAAAGGAGGGGCTCGGATTCGAACCCAAGGCTACGCGACTTAGTAACAAACAACGCAACTATCTGATCTAGATCAGATGGTTGTTTTATTTTGTTTCAGAAATGTTTTTAAACCATCGCTGACTGTTACCATCTTCCCCAAAACTATGATGTTGAACCCTAGCTTTTATAATCAATACAATTACAAATCAATAACCACAGAAACCTTAGGGCTATCGATTGAATGATAACGAAGAACAAAACCATATGATTAATTGAGACTTACAGCGAGTGTATGAACACGATTTGGTGCGGTCCACAGAAAAGTCAACACGAAGCAATTATGCAGAATTGGAGGAGTTTCAGAAGGAATTGAGGATTGGGGATTTGATTTCGGCGAGTTTAGCTTGTAGAGGGATGTTCAATTTATATTAAATCTTACGGATTGAACGATTTTGAATTTCGAATTTTGAATGTGCGATCTATAGCGTAATTGCAGGATTTATGGTTCGTTTTTATTGTAATTGTTGTGAGGATATGGCCGAATAAGCTGCTAACTAACTCCCTTAAGCTTGTTATCAGGAAATTCGTATGGATTTGATATGGGTGTTGACTTTTATTAGTCAACTGGTATGATAAAGAACAAGACTTATGTTTAATTCGCATAGGATCTAGAACACAAAAGACCCGTGGCTCAGCTGGTTGAGTTGTTACTTGGCTATGTGGTGGACGCGGGTTCGAGTCCCGGTCCACACATTTTATTTTATTTTTAACATTTTCCATAATAAAACTATATTATTATGAATATATATAATTATACTAGATTAAAAATGATGAGAAAATTTTTAATACGCACAAAATGTCAAGATCCGAAGATTTATTGAATAACTTTCTTTATTACAAGATGGATAAAAATACGAAACGTTACAACAACCGCCATTTTCATGTCTTTTTAAAATAAATGAATAAATGTGCATTCATATATATGAATCATTCTAGGTTTAGTAGTGCATGGCATGTGAAAATGCGAACACAATTAGGACCATCATTGTATGAAACTATATATATATATATATATATATATATATATATATATATATATATATATATATAGGGTGTGGTTCTATAGAAAACCCTAGTAACTAGAAAACCTTAGAAACTCAATCTCAACCATTCATCTGAATAGATTAATGGCTTAGATCAATTGTGTGACTTTTCTGGAGAGAGAAACAATATAATATTAAACAAAAGTACAAATAAGGGTATTTTGGGTAAACTGAATATGACACACTCTCTCTCTATCAATCAACGTCTGTCACCCCTCTCTCCTACACTGTATACTATCCCGCCCAATTCAACCAAGACCATTATACTCTCTCTTTGTCCCTTTGATTCTTCTCCACAACCAAATAAATCATCCCCAAAAGTTAAAACCTAGTTTCTTCTCAACATTCCCATTCTCTGTTCCCCTGTTTTGATCACAATACACCGTCGTCATCATCATCAATCCATAGCCTGATCGTCATCATCAAACCTTCCTCTATGAAGTCCACATTCTGTACATTGTCATCCATGTTACGTCGGCGACAAAAGCGTCTCTCTTCGAAGAGGTAATAGGGTTTTCTCCTTGCTTTTAAACCAAATATGTGTTGCCCTGTTTTCGCATATATTTTTTTTCACTTTTATTTACGTGTTTAAAAAAGGGGTTATTAGTATGGGTTATTATAACAATAAAGAGTGAAGATTTGTGTGTTTGATGCGTTCCCTTGTTTGTTGGTTTGATGGTTTTTGTATTGTAACAAAAAACAGGGGAATATTCTTAAACTTGGTGGGTTCCCCTGTTGTTAGGATTTTTTTTCTATGCCTCTGAAACGAATCTGTGTTCCCTTGTTTGTGTGTTTGATGATGTTTCTGTTGTGTGGATGCAAACAGGAAGTCTCGGAAGTCAGTACAGCGGGTGGCGAGTTTTTTTTCTATACATGCTCTATTAGTGTAGTTTATTTATATTGTAGTTTGTTTGGCTGTTATGATATAGCTTTGGTTTGTGTTGTCAGATGCTTCGACATCTGGAACAGCTAGTATTATAGTGATTAACGATACTACCACCAAGTCGCAAAAGCGAAAGAATGGAACAAGTGTTGTGACGGATGGGGAATCGCAACCGCGTGGATACGAGGAGACCCAAAGAGTCTTGGGTAAGAACATCATGTGACCTTTTGTTTATTTTACTTACTGTGTTAACATTTGTTAACTTATCTTACTGTTTTGCTTTCCTTAGAATTTGATGATTTCGATTTGAATACACCAATTGCGACATTCAAGAAAAAAAAGAACAAGTATATATTAAAACAGGAGTGTCTGTGTATTTTTAACTTAACACGTGTTAGCCGTTTGTCTTCGAATAATGTTTTTGAACGAGGAATCTACATGTTAACAGTGAAGAAGGCATGTACAACGGATAAGACAAGTTTCAAGCCAAGGAAGCAGAAAGGTATATGGTTTTCATTTTACTGTTTTTTGAAATATTATCATTCGACATATTGCATAAGTATAATAAACACGTCTTACAGAGAAAAGGCCAGCATCCATAGATATGCCTGAATCGTCTAGCGCGAAAGGTAGGGATTCTCTCCAAACAGTCTACTTTTTTGGTTTAACCTGTGTTAATAAAATTGTGTGCTAACATTTGTTAATATGGTTACACCTCCACAGATACAAGCAAGAGGGCCAAGTTGCGTAAAAGGAAGAAGGCGCCGACTACTGATGCAACAGTGGAGAACGAGTTGGGACGCAAAAGAAAGAAGTCTAAAAGGGATGAGTTCCCGACTCTTAAGACACAGTCATCTCCTTACCAGTTATTTAGATGTATCTCATTGCTGTCTTTAGAGCAACAATTAGCAGTGAAGAATATGGGATTTGGTAGGCTATTGAATTTTAGGATGGATGGGGTGCCGCTAAAGTTGGCGCACTATGTGGTGGACAATCTTGATCCTGAGAGAATGGAGATTCATGATCCATGTGGTAGCATGAAGATAAACCGAAAGGTGGTTGAGAAATTGTTGGGGATACCAAGTGGGAGTGTGAAGTTGCTGACAATTGAAAGAAAAACCTCTATGGAAAAAGCTGTTAAAAGGTGGAGAAAAAGATGTAAAAGTAAGTTCGTTTTGGCGAAGAGTATGGTTGACAAGATAGAATCCTCAAATGGTGAAGACATATTTGACTTTCGTTTGGATTTCCTAATGTGTTTTGTAACTGTTATGATCGATTGTCATAAGCAAGGGACCTTGAGTTTCTAAGAAGATGCAGTTTAATGACATTGATTGGTGTGGGCTACTAGTTGACCATCTAAGAAAGTGTAAGATGAATTCGGATAGGTCTGATCTGGGTAGCCCGTTTACCGGCCCACTGGCAACACTACGGTACACTTTTTTTTAAACTTTGTAGTTTAGTTTAATTATACCTCACATGACGTTTTTAACTTCATCTCTCCCTCCTCGCAGCTGTTGTATGTCGATAGGGTGACCTGCAATGGAATGGACGTGGATTACAGTCTTCATCCAATGACCTATTGGACGGCGAAGCGTTTAAAGGATAGGAAGAAGTTGGAAATTCAAAATGGTGGATTCGGAAAGGGTTTGTTCAAGCGCTTGAGTATAACGTGGGAGAGGGATGACCAGCCAACTGTTGAGGTCTGTGAAGTTTTTTAATCATAACATGTGTTATGTCTCTCCTTAATTATTAATACTATTATTGTTATTATTAAAGTGTGTATAACATGTGTTAAAAAAAGTTCAGTGGATAACATGTGTTAAGAAAAATGTGTGTAACATGTGTTAACTAATGTATTGTGGCTACTTGTTGCCTAAAAACAGGATAGGATGCATGTGGTTGGGAAAAACATGGATGAAATTTTGAAGTACAATAAAATGGTTGAAGATATGTTAGAAGTGTTGTGCGAAGAGCATCCCGATGAAGTTGAAGTTCAAACTTTGAGGGCCAGATATGCGAGTCTTCTAGATGATAAGCCAGTCTGGATTAGAGAGCTGGATGCTAGTGAACAAATAAAAACAATGCTGGGTTCTTTGAATGAGGAGTATCATGATTCAGCTGGTAGGCAAAGTAGCGAGAGTTTAGGTGATGCTGGGTGTTCAAGTCCGGTGGTAAGTTAATACCGAAAGAGCATGCGGAAAACACGTAGCGCTAATTATCATGATCAACATCTAGCCCCCGTGGGTGTGCCTGGTAGTGGTGAGTAACGGGTTCTGTTTAAGTTTATATTTGCTTTTTTTTGTTTCACACTAACAGTAGTTACTGTCGTGCGCGCACAGGTAGTGACAACATGAATAGTGAAAATGATGAATCCGGTGACGTAGGGGTGGTTGTTAGTCAGTACCAGAGAAGTCTGTCTAAGGATGTTAGTATAAAAGGTAAGCTACAGATGACAAATATGGTATTATTTCTGTTTGGTTGCCGTATCTTATTGTTTATGTTTTCTCAGTTGGCGCTGAAGGAAGTAAGCCACCGCACAAGACAAAAGCAAAAGGCGCTGGTGTGCGAGGGAGAAGATTGTCTAAGGCTGTTAGTTAGAAAGGTAAGCTGCTATTGAAAAAAAGATGTTATTATCTCTTCTTGGCTAACGTATGTTGTTGTTTATCTTTTCTCAGTTGGCGCTGAAGCCAGTAAGCCACGGCGCAATACAAGGGCAAAAGGCGCTAGCGTGAGTGGTGCAGAGGGAAATGTAGTAAGGCATAAACCGGCGCGACTGCGTGTTCATGTAAATGAGCAAAAAGATGAATTCAATGATGGAGCTACAAAACCTGTTTTAGATCCGTACATACCGACAGGAAAGCAAGGTGGAGTGGGCCCTATTTTCAATAACACCGCTGATGGTAAATGTATATTTTTAGAACTGATGGTAACACATGTTAGAACTATTAACATGTGTTAAATGGGTAATTGTACGCAGTTCAACAGGTGTAGGTTTGAAAGGAATTGGCACTGGTGTCAATAACACGGCTGATGGGGTTCAAAAACAGGAAAGTGAGGCACGTAGCTTACCGGCAGGTGATCTATTTGTGTATAATTATTGCATAACCTGATTACTTATACTTATTTAGTGCTTAAACTAATAACATCTGTTAACATGTACGCCGGCAGGTGATGTGTTTTTTTATAAGTTTTTCATCGCCGGGGCTACTTAAACTTATTCGGTGTGGAAAATTTGGTAACGTGTGTTAAATGTACGCAGGTTCTACGGGTCTTGGTTTAGAAGGAGTTAAAATTGGTTTCAGGAAGATGGCTGATGGGGGTCTAAAATAGGGAAGTGAGGCACGCGGGTCATCGCCAGGTGATGTGTTTTTTTTATAATTATTGCATCGCCGGGGTTACCTAGATTTATTCTGTGCTGAAAATTTGGTAACATGTGTTAACTGTAAGCATGTTTGACAGTTCCAGGTTTTGAAGCAGTTGGCACTAGTGGAAAGAACACAGGTGATGGCGCAACAGAAAAAGAGGAAAGTACAACTGTGGACTGCCCCTGGCATATATGGGGAACTTGCCAAGACATTCTGAAAAAGTGCATCAATTATTGAAACAGATAAACTGGATGTAGAAATCAAACTGGGAGTGCATGAAGTAGTGAATAAGCCGTTGTCGTACGAATTAGGTATCATCACTAACAATAAGATGTTGCATCTAACATGTGTTAATTTCTGTTGACAATCTATACTTGGCCGGCCATATAGATACAACGAGTTTGCCCCAGCAAAAGCAACCAGATGGTAGGGAGGCACCAAACGTGGAAAAGTGTGGTGAAGCGGGTAACTATGAGGAGACTGGAGACGCCAGCATTCATGATGGGCAGACGGTGGACGCTGGTGAGCAGTCTGTTGAAGGCAAAACCGTCAAGTATAAGATTGTGCCAGATTGTAAGACTTTGTCAATTTGGGTGTTTCATCTTTTGCTAAGAATAAAAAGAGAGTTTATAACTTTTTAAATAACAATTGCGTCTAACAAGTGTTAGAAAACTTTTATGACTCAGGTCCGGATTGCATTGCTTCTGGCAAACAGCTGCCAACAATGGACGGCGATCTATTTGCTGCACCGTGTGACCTGCCACAGGATACTGAAGTCTTAAGTGTTGAAGATTATGCTTATGATGGTCCAAGTTGGAGTGTTGGTTTGACACAAATGGATGTCGATGGGAATGCAACACAAACAGGTTTGTTTTTTTGTTGTTTTATCCATGGAATTTAAAGAAAACAAATGTTAATTTTGACATTAAAAAACTGAATCTTCTCTGAAATACTATAACAGGTGTTAACGAACATTGTACTGGTTCAGAAGGTGTTGGTAAAGATACAATTGGGACAAGACAAGGTATGTAAAGCATATAGTTTGGTAATGTTGGTATAGTTGACGATCTTGTTTAGCGCTCAGGGCTGAACCTTTTTTGGTGTGACCACACAGATGTTGGCGATGCTTCTGGTCAACTGGCGGACCAAACTACACCGGTTGCTCCTGAAGATTTGAAGGTTACTAAGGAATCATCGAGTAAGGCTCTAGGTGTTGCGTCATTAACGAATCAGTTTGTTTAGTGCTAAAAAATGTGTAAAAACACATAACACCTGTTAATAAATGTTGCTGAACAGGTGCTCCTGCTCAGGGGTCTGGTGTACTGACGATGGATAAAACAGCGGGGCTAACTACACCTGTCGCCCCTACAACCTTGAAGGTTAATGAAGAATCGAGTAAGCCTGCGGGTGTGTGATAGCGGGCCAATTTGTTTATCTCCAGAAAATGTTAAAAAACACTAACATGTGTTAACTGATTGGTGTGCAGGTGCGCCTGCTACGTTGATTTCTGCTCTGTCATTGGATAAACCGGAGGTCATCCATACACCATTCGGACATGACAATTTGCCGGATCGCAACGAGACATCAAGTAAGACTGCAGGTTGGCGTTATTATCGAACCAAATAATTTTTTCATGGAAAAAATTAAGAAAAAAACTAATAATATGTGTTACGTTGTTCGTGAAAAAGGCGAGGATGCTCCCGTGTGTACCGCCTTGGCAATGGATATAGACCCTAATAACATCTTGGAGGTTGATCCCATTAGCTCGTTTGACGGGGTGACGAGCGTCTACACAGCGGGTGCCCTATTGATAGTGGCTTGTCAGGGTGGGAGCAACATGGTTCTCCAGAATGTGCTTTCACGTCTTGAAGCAAGCAGGAGAAACCTACCACGGGAAAAGCTGGTCGCACCTGTTAACCGATCTCCATTCTTTTTTAGAGGAGTTGATCTACAGGCTGGTGTGACAAAGGAGGATGATCAAATCTGGAACTATATATGTAATAATCAGGGTAGTCAGTGCGACGTACCAACTCTTGTAAGTAACTTGTTGGCTTTTATTTTGTTTTTTTAATCATGTATCATTCTTTTTTGTTTAACACCTGTTAACAGTTTTTTCTTTACTTGAAAAATGTCCCACATGCATGAAACAGGCACATCTATGGCTCAACCAATTCAAGGTGATGTAGGAACAACAGATCCAAGAGATATGTAAGTTTTTTAATCTATTTATTTTACATACAGTTTATATGATAACATCAAATTAAACTAACACATGTTATTAAATAAATAACACATGTTACAAAAGGGAGTTGTTGTTTAGAAGCGTTTATAATGTGGAAGCAACACGCGCCATCTTCAAGAGTCTAGCTGCGGGGACATGGGTACTAGATATAATAGTCGATTGCTGGGTGGAAGTCTTAAACTATGAGGAAAAGTTCAGATCAAAGGGTGCCAAGTTAAGGTTATTCGTGGGAACGAAGGCTGTGGTAAGTACTCTGTAGTATATTGCTATGAAAAAACATCTTTTATTTTAAATTGTATTGACTAATGTGGTAGAATATTTTGGTTTGTGGGTAATAGTTTGAATGGATGTTGCACGATCGAACTGCTAGTGAGGAGAAACGAATGACCAAATTTCGGTCCAATATGAAGGCAGCATGCTATTGGAGCGACAAGATGATGGATTTGCAGAAAGTTGACCTTATCATGTTTCCAGTCTTGGAGTACAATCATTATTACCTCGTGGTTTTTGAACTCAAGTACCCATCAATCTGCGTAATTGACAACGCTGCAGAGAAAAATGGGGTTCCAATTGTGGACAACAAGAACTACTTCGAGAAAGACACACCGTACAAGATTGTAAGTTAGTTAATTTTTTTTTGCTAACCTGTGTTAGGTAATCTATAACAAGTGTTAATATATGTTTAACGAGTGTTAATCACAACTGTTTTTTATTTTTTCAGAAGGATATGTTGGTGAAATATATGCATGACATAAAATATCCAAAGGCTTAGGTAATCAATGCGCTAAGGATACACAGGGAGAAGATTGATTGGGCGACACACGACAACGTTGACGATTGTGGGGTCTTTTTGATGCGCCATATGGAAAAGTTCATGGGCAAGGGCGAACGTTTCGATACCGGGTTTAGTACAAATGGCTCGAAGAAATTAGGGGAGGTGAGGAGGATACGGAAGAAGTTCGCAGCACATATCCTACAGTCTACGGCGAACCTTTTGAAGGGAAAGGTTGAAGCAGTGGCCCTAGGGAGGTAGGCAAGACAGTCTTGCTAGTTGAATGTTTTTTTTAGCGACATGTTGCATGGTCGCTAGTAAAAAACTTGTTTATTCAGGAAGTCTTAGGTTGTCAAATACTAAACTCGTATTCTTTTGGTGGCATGTTAACCACATGTGATGGTAGTTAATATTATGTATGTAATGTTTATGCGTTTGCCATATATTATTAAGGAACCACTTTAGTGTTTGCCGTGTATTATTAACCTCCGTTTAACATGTGTTACCTATTGGTATGGTATGTGGCGTCAAAAGCAACGACATCACCGAAAGCTTTATAATTCAATTTTGAAATCTCGTCAACCCAGAATACAGATCGCAATTGGCCATCAGAAACAGTGAAGTCGAAATAGAAATTCGGCAAGTTTTTAAAACGGTCATGCAATCGATCAAGTAGTTGTGCATCCCGGTCACCAATAAAAATTCTCAAAGTCTTACTGAAGTTTTTAAAGTCGACCACGGTGCCGTTGACATTGTGGTGGCCCCCCTTGATGGCTACAAGACACCTGTGTGCCTTGACAGGCCCAATTCGATTCAGGCTCATATGGTGAATAAACTGTTTAGTAGCAAATGTAAGCTTCCTCGACTTCTTTGTTAGGTCACGATTCACATTGTCAACCAACTCATGATTGTGCACATCGTTGAAACTCTAAACCACAAACTTTGACGTCACAGTACAAAGCCTCACTAACAAGTGAGTTTTACAATCGCACTTCATGAAAGTGTTGTTCCTCTAATCAGTAATTCCTTAGATAATGTGTCAAACATCTTACCCTGTTGTGGTTTCCCAGCTTTGTTGCACCGAAGGTATTTGTGTGTGGCAATACCCTTCCATACCTTCGTCTGGCCCTTTTTTACATAGAACCTGGCCTGGTCAGCATACTCTCTTTACATCGCCAAAACTTCATCAAAAGTACCAAAAGATTGCCCCACAATAGGTATGTATTTCTAGACAACATTTGGAATCCAAAACCTGGTTCCGTTGGGAGTTGCAATCAAGTAATGAGGTGGGGGATCTTCATTAACATCTGCACCACAAAAAAATGAGGTGTTAACATGTGTTACCCAACCATCATCTAACATACTAACATAAAAAACTGATTTAAAGCATAGTAAATCTAAAAAATCTTGTGGCATCATGTGTTGCCAAATAATGATCTATGATACTTCCAAAAAATAACAAGTGTAGAATGTGAGACACATGTTAATACAAAAACAAAAATCAATGCAGACTATGTTAACACATGTTAATAGTACAATCCAGTTAAAGTGAGTTACCGAAACCATCATCTAACATACTAAACGTAAAAAACTGATTTAATGCATACTAAATCGAACAATCTTGTGGTGTGTTGTGTGGCCAAATCATCATCTATGAACATGTTAATACTAAAAAAGGCTGATAACACAATTTGGATTTACTCAAACAAAAACATACACAACAGGGGTATACTACACACCAGATTCCTAAATGAAATAAAAATTCAATTACAAGAACAGACCATCAAAATTCAAACATGTTTTTTAGAGAAACCATTTCTCAGTCATCCAAACCTATAAACAAACATGACACACTAGATTATAACACACCGGAAAAAAAAACAAAAAAAATGTACAAACGAAAAAGCAAAAATCTATATTAACCGACCAAACAGCTATACCAACCACCCTAAAACAGAAACACAAAAAAAAAAATATTAAAAAAAAAACTACACAAACGAAAAAAAAAGAGAAAAAAACTTACCTTCAATTTCAACATATGAAGACCTATCAACAGCAAGTGGTGTTGGCTGTCCAGATCCGAAGTCTGTACATGAATACATACGTATAAACCATCAACCCATCAACGATCATATACTTGTAAAAAAAGAAAAAAAGTACATCAACAAAACCCTTCGACTGTTATGACATAACTATACATACCTGATTCATTCACGTCGGCTGCAAAGTTGTTCCTAATCAACCCACGAGAAGGAGATGAGTAAGAGGGAAACATATTTGAAAGTGGATGTTCTTGGTTAAAATCCATGGAGAATGATGAGAAAGAAAGATGAATGTAGGAAGCTTTTGATATTTTGAATTACATATAAGGGAAGGGTTGGTAAAAGGTGTGTATGGGGGGACGTGATTTTAGAAGGGTTGGTAAAAGGTGTCAGGTACAAACATGGGGGATTGTGTATAAAGGTGACTGACAAGTGGGTTGGACTTGAGTGTTGATAGGTAAGTGACAAGTAGGGTATTAAGTCAAATTACTTTCTTACCCTTCTAGTGTTATTAAATTGATTTTTGAGATGAGTGATGTGGCACAATTCTAACCACATGTAAGGTTTTCAAAGTTTTCTAGTTTAGGAAGGTTTTTCATGGATACTTATACTATATATATATATATATATATATATATATATATATATATAGGGTTAGGATACTTTGAAAACCACCCTGAGTTGAGAGAACTTAAGAACCCCCTACTCCAATAATATTGTGACACATAAGCATGATTAAGTTTTTATATTAAAGGGCACTAGTGTCATTTGCTTCTTATTAGTAATCAAGTGGCATATATTATACTTATTTTATTCATGTAAGTACACTGGATGTTTCATAATCCCAAGACCTCCCTTGGACATTGTGTGAGTGATAATAATTCCCGCCCAAAACAATCAGATCATTGAAGCTTCATTTGGTATTTATTACCCCCATGCAAGTAATCTGATCATTCAACAATCCTCACCAAAAATAAAGAAACCCTAAGATATTTACTTAAATATGGAGAATTCAGAGGATGGTGACAACAACATCGACTTTTTATCTGAGAAAGACATACAGGAGGTAGGCGATTTCATTAGGCAAAACCCACAGCCGATCAAAGAAGTGGGTGCTGGTCCATCTGAGCAGGATAGGGGGAAAGCGTTGGCCGATGATTCTGATATTGGGGTGTTTCAGTCATGCATCCAAGGGGGGCTGTTCTCGTGTGATGAGGTGGAGTCATGTGCTGAACCCAATAAGGAGACCCCTATTAGCCAACGGGTGATCCAGAATGAGGATGGCAAGGGTTTGGGTTTTTGTAGTTAAATTTTTTTGTTTTTTGATCTGTTTTTTAGAGTTTTAGAAAATGGAAGTTTTTTTTGGTGTTTTTGTGAGATTATATGTGTGAAAAGGGTTTTTGGTAATGTGGGTTGGGGATATATGAGTAAACCTTCTGTTTGTTAGTGGAGATGTTTGCAAGCACATTAGGGTTTTTTTGTAATGTTACACAGGTGTAGATGGATTTGCAAGCACATTAGATTTTTTTTTATGTAATAGCTAACAATCTGTTTGTTGCTTGGTTTTTTTTTATGTGATTACACTTTACTATGTGTTTTTTAGTGATGGGTTGTGTGTATGTGTTTTTGTTGGTAGTGATGCCAAAATATTGATTTTTATATGTTTGTTGGTGATTTTAGGAAAGGAAGCTTTTGTTGGTGTTTTTTATAGATTATAGTTTGTGATATGGGTTTTTGGTAAACTTTGTATACAAAAGAAAAGTAGAAAAAACAATGTGGGTTGGGTATAACTTGTATTCAAACCTAGTTGCCTTAACTGGGGTAAATTATCTGTGTTTACACAGGTGTAAATGGCTTGCAACCATATTAGGTTTTTCTCACATATGGTTCCAATACACAGGTTTAATGTTTTTTTTTTTATTTTTGGTGTTGGTGATGTATAGGTTCTGCTGTTTGTTACTGGTTTACGCCTAATGGTAGCCGTTACTGGAAACCCATTG
Organism: Ambrosia x helenae; assembly: GCA_030844895.1. NCBI lineage: Eukaryota > Viridiplantae > Streptophyta > Magnoliopsida > Asterales > Asteraceae > Ambrosia > Ambrosia x helenae. The sequence continues at coordinate 35,522 of JAUTDX010001575.1, forward strand.
TAGAGGATTCTGCGAAACCAAACACTGTGGCGAGGTATAGGGAGTGGGAAGATGTTGTTGCTATGTATGAGTCCTACGCTAAGAAGTCTGGTTTTTCGACTAGATTGGGAACTGTAAAAAGGGTGAAGGGTATTATTACCCATAGGTACATCCTGTGTTCAAAGGCAGGTAAACCGCAGTCAAAAAGGAAGTTCGACTCGTTAGATGAAACTTCATTGAAGATTAGGCAGTCAACTTTCCAATTCTGCGACTGTAAGGCGGGGATTAGAGCTAAGTTATGTAATGTTACATCAATGTGGGAGATTTACCATTTTCAAGAGTCGCACAACCACATGCTTGTTGCTTCTTACAACAGAGACTTAACAAAAATAGGTAGGAAGCTGGATTTTGCAACAAAAGAATTCATCCATCGTGTAGGTCTCAATAAAGTTGGTCCGACTGTAGCGCACAGAATGCAAGTTAGCTTAAAAGGCGGTCACCACAATGTGAAGGGAACCCCTATTGATTACAAGAATTTTGCTAAGAGTGTTCGTATGTTTATTGCAATAGGGACTCGCAGATGATGATTGATAAGTTGGATGACAGGGTTAAGAACCTACCAAACTTTTCATTCAAATACAGCCTTGTCAATGGTGAGCTCAGACACCTCTTTTGGGCCGACGAGATATCCAAGATAAACTATACAGCTTTTGGCGAGGTGGTGGCGTTTGATGCCACATATCAAACGAATAGGTAAAAAAGTTGCGATTAATGTCTAATTTTTATGCCTTTGCCTATAATTTTTTTTTTTTTTTTTACTTTTTTGCGATTAATGTCTAATTTTTATGCCTTTGCCTAGGTACAATCTTATCTTTGTCCCTTTCACCGGTGTCGACAACAATAAACGGTGTGTTACATTTGGCGCTGGCCTGCTGTTTAGCGAGACTATAGAGTCATATTGTTGGTTGCTAAACAATTTTCTTGGGGCTCATGGGAAACAACCCAAGTTGGTGCTGACGGACCAGGATCCGGCGATGAAGCAAGCAGTGGCTGCTGTTTTTACTGAGTCACGTCATCGACTGTGCATGTGGCACATTATGAAGAAGCTGCCTGCAAAGGTAGCGACAACCCTTGTTTCTTACACCAGTGTAATTTGTTTTGGGGGGGGGGGGGGGTGTGGAATACTAACTTTTTTCTTTGTTTGTTTGTTTTTTCAATTAACAGATTGCAGGAAGTGTTCATGACAATTCAGAAGTTGGGGCTGCGATTCATAAGTTGGTATGGAATGTGTACATTAAGCCGTCTACATTTGAAAAGCGATGGGAGAAGCTACTTGACAAATATGGGCTGAACGACAATGAGTGGCTAAGAGATATGTATAGCATCAAGGAACTTTGGGTCCCCGCTTACTTCCGTGAAATTCCAATGTCTTGTCTCATGAAGACTACTTCGCGTTATGAAAGCTCTAACGCTTCATTCAAAGTTAATTCAAGTTGGGCAAATACACTTGTGCAGTTCTTGTTGTGTTTCGATACCACGATGGACACGCAAAGGTACAATCAGAGGGTTGCAGAGTTTAACACTGACTATCGGGTCCCTGAGTTTAAAACTGGTTTGGCGATTGAAAAGCATTGTGCTACGGTGTACTCTCGGGCGATATTCAACGAGGTTCGGAAGGAAATCCAGAAAGGGTTACTGCTATGCTTCATCACAAACCAGGCAGAGGTTGACGGTGTTAAGGAATACACTGTTACACACATTGACAAGAACTCGGATGTTGTGAATGATTTCATGGTACGGCTGTCCTGATGTTTAACACCCCCTCCCCCACTGTAAAGCTTGTGAACATGCCTAGAGGATAACTTTTTCTTTTTTTCTTTTTGGTGTTTTGTCCAGGTTAGGGTGAATTCTGCTGACGGGGACACAATATGTTCATGCAACAGCTGGACCCGGATTGGATATTTGTGTCGACATATTTTTTGTGTCTTCAGGTACACAAAGGTCGAGGCAATACCTGAGAAGTATATCCTAGCGCGTTGGAGGCGCGAGGTATTACCCAAATCTGTTTTTAGCATAGACGCTCGTATGGTGTGGACAACAGCGCTGGTGCCGTGATGCGTAATGAATTGTTTAACATGTTTACTGAATGTGTTGATCGCCTAACTGCCGACCCTGATCGTTTATTGACGTTTACAGAACAACTAAAGGGTCTGATGGAGGGAGTTATGACAGTGGGGAGTAACGACCCGGGTTGAACCAGAGGTTGTGAAAGAGGCGATAATCGCGAATCTGCTAGGTGTACCAGAGGATGTTGAGCCAGAATGCAGCAACCCGCAAGGAATTAGAAACAAGGGTGTGGCACGAACCGTCGACTAATTGGCCCAGGGGAAAAGGCGGTAAACCAGAAGAAGAAGAACCCGCGCTAATGCAAGACTTGCCAAGAATATGTAACAGATCATGATTCCAGGAACTGCCCCAAGAAGAACCAACCACCAGCCCCCTAGTTACATGGTTGAACAGTCTACCCCGTAGAACTTTTTATTATATTATATGATGTGGTGTAAAACTTATATAAAGAACCCTGACCCCCCTCCCCCGCGTAGTTTATGTGTGTTTTTTTGTTTATATGGTGTAAATGCGTGTTCCAGACCTAACCGCTATGTGTGGAACGCGCATTTTCTTATAACCATACTAAGTGGTCTAGAACACTGTTTTTTTTGGTAAATTTATGTACAGGCAAAGGCCAAGGGGTTGTCTTTGTGGGGGGGGGGGGTAGTTTAGTATGTGTCTGTGTATGCTCTGTTTTGTAATGCAAACTCAGCAATGGAAGGCTGTTTATTTTTAGAATGTGGGTTTTTTTTTGTGTGTGTGTGGTTTACCCCAATGTAAGTGCAGGTACACCATAAGGCACTAGATGCCCCAAACCAACGGCTAGAAGAACCGAAATGCAAACTCAACAATTTTTTTGGTTTTTGTTGGCCTTACAATGCGCCCACAACTTTTTTGGCCTTACAACTTTCTTTCGCCTTATGAGAAGGTGTTCCATTCACTCATCGATGGCGGAACAAAATGTTTCCATGTTCCTTTATATTTACCCTTGTGTAATGCTCATACATAAACATACTAAACTGAAAAAACAAAGACTTTTTGATGACGGAACAGAGTGTTCCACGTCCCTTTTTTATGATAAAAACGAGTCACACAAGTGAAACAACGACTGTTTTTTTCTTATGATAAAACCGACTGAAAAAATGAAACTGTTTTTTGTGTTTCTTGACATGCGTTGTTACACCAGTGTAAGGGGGATACCAAAGATACTACGTAGATAAGTACTTATCAACCAGTCACATTAAGTAGCTACATAAAAACCAAAGTATAAAAGTATGTCTTAAAAGTTACAACCCACCAAAATAAAAACTACTAAAAACTACAACACCACAGCACTAGTCCCCAAACCGACCACCCTTTTTTCGTGCGCTTTTTTGATTATCGACGTAGCATATCATCCGAGATACGATCCTTGTAGATGTTTCTACGTGCCAGCAAGATCTTCGTTGCATACTTCCTCCTCAAGGCATCCAACTGTGCTTGTTTTCTCTTACCATTCAAGTTGAAGCCACAGTTGAAAGGAACTGAACCCCCCATGTATTTCTCCATGTGGCGCATTAGGAACACTCCGCAGTCCGATGTGTTCTTATGTGTAGCCCAGGGGACATCAACCCGCCTGATATTGCATCGCCCCATCGCAGCTGCCTTTGCGTGCTTCACCAGCTGAAGGTATCGGACAAAGATATCTTTCTGCAACAGGTTAGCAGTTTTTCAAGGTTACTTATTGGTCATCCAAAAAAAAAAAACAAATAAGTCAAATAAAAAGTTTTTACCACTTTGTATGGCGTGGTCTTATGCAAGTAGTCCCGGTTGTCGCTTAGCAAGACGCTTGATTTCCTGGGGTTGTTGTTATCTATCACGCATATATCCTCATGTTTCAAGTCAAACACCAGTGCGTAATAGTGGTCCCACTCCAGCATAGGCACAAAAACCATATCAAATGTCGCCAAATCAAGCCGACTATCATCACCACACAACGCCCCTGACAAGCCATTCCTAAAAGCATCGGCACGACTATCCTTCCTGTCCTCTTTCAACTTTAACATCCACTCGACCTGTTTACAAATGTTTTTGCTTTTCAGTTTCGGGGTTATATTTTTCTTTTTAAATACGTAACATGTTAAGCAAGTAAGCAACTCACAATCGTGGAGCAAGCAACTAATAAGCGTCATGGTCCGTTAGGAAGTTGATACTCTGGTTCGGTGTTTAGGACATGGACCCAAGCATCTATCACTGTCCCGTACAATCTCCTGCCTATGGCTAAAGACTGTAGGTAGGGAGTCTCAGCTCGCAACCCGTAAGTTGTCTCAAACATTACGTACCTGCCATAGGAAAACAAAAAACACTCAGGAGACACTTGTGTAAACTGGTTTTCAAAAGACATTAGGGGGGTGTGGGGGGGGGGGGGGGCACTTACGGGTAATGTTCGGTGGGGTCTATGCCCGAGGAGTCGGAATCTTCGTGGCATTCAATGTCCTCCTTCCCAAGAGTTGCAACATTTGTTCCCCTACACAAAAAGTAAGACATATGGCCTGTAAGTCGCCGCGTATAAAAAATAAATACCGAGGAAAACAATTTATAACACCCGCTAAAACTACTCTCTTACCTGTTCTTAACGTCAGCAATTGCTTGCTCCATCAGCATGGTCTTATTGGTTTGTTTGAAAAGGAAGTTCCACACGGCTTTTTTCCCTTCTTGTGTCTCTCGTCTCTATCTCCACATCACCGTCCAAAGAAACTAGGATCCTGGCCGCCATACTCTTTGTCATCCCTCGTCGCGCAGGCGCATTTGTTGGGCCGCTGCTTGTCGTTGCTGAAGTCCCAATACCAGACAACTTTGAACCCGCCACATCCTTTCCCACGTTGACGGCTAAATCTTGTGCCATGTCTTCCTTGTGTTTTTCGCCTACACGGGTAAGGTAAATTAGTCTAAAAAAAACAAACACAAGTGTAAATTAAGCATATAAGCTAACATGTGCAACCCAAACCTTCATCAGGGCTGCTCTCTCCGAGCTGGGTTAGACCCAAACTAAAACTGGGCTGGCTATCAGTAACAACCTCTCCTGTTGATCATAGAATCACAAAAACCAAAAAAAAAATATATGAGCTATTTTTTCTTTTTTTACACTGATGTAAACAAATGGAAAGTATAATTAAATTTAAAAACAACAATAAAAAGCAAAACATATTTTTGTTGGCGATGGCTAACCTCCCACAAAGTTGGCTAAAACGTCTTGCGAAACGTCTTGCGTCAGCCCTAGGCTAAAACTTGGCTGGCTTGGGGCTGTCAATTGGCCACCTTTTAAACCTGCAACAAGATGTTTTATATTTTTATAAATCTTTTTCAACACTAAACGTTTTGATTTTTGATTCGCATCCATACCTGCTTCGGGCTTCCATAGTGTGGATGCAAGACCTAACTTCATCCTATGTGCCGCCATCGCCACAGACAATGTGTTTTGCATTCCACCACACCACTGGACAACAGGAACCAATGCCTGTTTTAAACCCAAGCCCAACGAAGCAGGTGCCGCTGACTCAGTTGTTGTAGTGTTTACACCAGTCTTCGTTGCCACGTTTTCTGACGCCTTTATGTTCGGCACAGCATCTCCGGGTACGGGGTCACGCTTTTTAATAACTCCGGTAACTGGCACAGTTTGGTCGATTTCTGTGTGACCCCCGGACCATTCTCCAACTGGCTCGATCCTGCTTAATAACCAATCATTTGCGTCCCCCGAATCTGACGAATCTTCCTCGTCCCCTGAAGCGTCTGGCTCGAGGGGAATGTCATGACTGTCTACATCAGCTGACTCAACACGCCCGTCCGCCCCTGGAAAACACAACATCGTTTTTTTAGTTACACTAGTGTATAAAAAAACAACTTACAAACAATTTATCAAACTGTGTTTGTTTTTTTTTTCACATACCTTGCACATCAACCAAAGTTTTTGACAGCTCACCAACATCCTCATCAGCAAACGTAAAGATTTCTTGTAGTCGGCTGTCAATGAAATCACACGCATGTTATTTGGATGTTTTGACGATAATGACCTCAAAAGTTTCTCCACTCCCATCTTCAGCTGATTAAATTCTGCAACCTTCTCACGAGCCACACGCAAATCCACCTATGATACCAAAAAAACATTTTTCCAAAAACTCTTCAAAATTGTATAAAAACTATATACACTAAAACGTGGGGGGGGGGGGGGTTTACCTCAATGTCCTGGCGCACAACGTTTAATTCCTTTCTCTCCCCTAACCCAAAACCACCATTTTTTATTTCAAGGTCCTGGCGCACAGTGAGCAACTCCTGTGTCCAGTAATGCATAGCACGCACACCAGGCTTAGTGTTCGCCCCGGTGACTGTAAAACTATCAACGTACAGGAGCTTTATGCAAAAAAATAAAAAAAAAACAAGTGTCACAACCAAAAAATATAGCAAAAAGGGGTGGTAAATCATGCGTATGCAGCTTAAAAATACACCAAAAAAATACCGTCAAGAAAGTTAGCGGACCGGCAAATGCACACGTTGGGTCCATACGTCGCCACTTATGCTTACAACCTTTAAGCGACTGCACCATGTAGTCGCACCAATCAATGTCCTCGAATCTGGTTTCATCAGTAAAGCACTTCGGGATCTCTTCCTTGCAAAGTCCATTTCTGTAAGAACTAATCATTGTAGTCACGAATAGCATAACGAAGTCAACCTTGAATGTAAACATATCCTCATAATCATCGTCCATGATTTTTTTTGCTATCAACGTCGGTGCAAGGTAACCTGTTGTGGGGTACCGATCAAGCCAAATCTGCAGCGCCGGGTGTAAATGCTTGGACTCCGGAAGACTTGCAAATTTGATCTTGCCACGTGGAATCCCGAAAACCTTATGCACCACAGTACTATCTATGGGTAATTCGTGTCCCCCGCACTTCATGATCATCTTATCTGGATGGAAAGCATCAACCGCGTAGTGTGCTAGCTTGACTGGAATCCCGTCAACCACGAAACCCAAGATATCACCGAACCCCATCTCCCGGACTGCTTTTTGTTGCCTGTTACTAAGCTTAGAAACTGCCAAGAACAGCTGCCGGGGAGACGACCTGGTTTTTAGGCTTACCCAGGTTTGTGTTGTCCTTAACTTCCGTTTCGGGGCCACCTCTTCGCTGTCACCGATATTGTCCCCATCCGAGTCTGAGTTTATCTCAAAGGTCCTTTTATGCTTCTTAACTGCTTTAAACACCGGTGTAGATGAGCCAACATCAACAGGGGGGCTGTCAAAACAATATTCAAAACAAAAAAAAATATAAATTACAGATTTTGTATACGTAACACAACACTGATGTACAGATTTTTTTACCAACCTCTAACGTCGTAAGGCAGGCAAACAAGTGCACCCGTTGCTGATAATTCTACATGCTGTCTCTTACTACTCCTTGTCCCAATAACCATGGTTCAAGGTAATTACCAACAACTCTGTTCATACAAAATAAACACAAAAAAATAAAAAACTTTTTTTTATAAGAATGCATTCGATAACTGAGGAATGTAGCAATCACGTGACATGCATTTCATCCTTCGAATCAAACAACCCACAAAAACAAAAACTTTCTGATCAAAACCCCAAAATTAAAAAACCCAAAAACATAAGAATGATGATTACTTCTGTTTCTCAACCCTAGATCAAAACCCCAAAATATAAAACCTTTATTATCAATTCATACAACCAGATTATGTTTCTCTCCCCCCATTCCAAAGATGAAACCCATGCCGAACCATTACATCGAGGTAAGAAAAATGGACACCAACAGTTAATATAACAACAAACCCCCAATTCAGTCAAAGACAACACACACATTACACCGAAGTACAAAAAAAAAAAATACAACCTACCAACAGATTAAAGGACGAACATGCATTTGAAAAAGAATCAACAAATCAAAAAGCCGAAATCAAAAGAATGACAGAGTTTTTACTTACATTTGTGTTGAAGGTGTTGTTTTTGCCGAGAATCGCCCTTAGATTCTTGCGAAGAAGATGGTGTTGAAGAAGAGAATTCTAGAGAGAGAGTGAAATTTTTTGAAAAAAAGGTTTGATGGTAGACTGATGATGGATGACGGTTTTGTAACAGAGGAGTGATAATATTTTGGTTTTTGTATACCAAAATACCCTTAAGTCTTATTATTATAATTAGAAATTAAAACAAATTGTTATTAATCACAAAAAGACAAATCAATTGCAAGATGCAATCTCAACCATTGATTGCTCAAGATCAATGGTCAAAAAGTGGTTCCTATGGTTCTCTCAACTCAGAGGAGTTTTCAAATTATCCGGATCCTATATATATTATATATATATATATATATATATATATATATATTTAATGCATGAAAAACAATTATTCTCACGTGTCGTTGAAATTATAGAAAACTATTTCGGAAATTTATTTGATACTTGACGGCATTATTCCTATATGTTAATTTTCTAAGTTCCATGAATAGTGCCACCTCTCATTTTAAAAAGACATCAAATAGTTATATGTTTCAATATGATAAGCAAAAAATTATCTGGCACAGTTGGTGTAAAGGTTGTTGTGCCTGGTGTGCTGCCCGGGTTGGAATCCTGTAACCAGCCCGTTTTTTTACGTTTTTTTAACACCTTTTAAATTAAAAAAAGGGACAGTGCTTGCCACTTATCTTCCAATTCAAGACCCACGTGTATCCCACAGCATGATGCATCACCACCTATATCATTCTTCCTTATGCCATGTTTCATTTTCTTCACATACCCACCTTCTTTATTTAAGAAATCATCTATCTTCTCTCACTTTCTTTATCAAAATTTCTATTTTCTCTTTACAAACTAGAAGGGGGGGAATCATGAAGGCATTCTCGTGACTATTTGTCAATTGGACTGTGGTGGTGATGACCGCGGCGATACTTGGTTGAGGCTTTTCCTCTGTCTCTCTCTTTTGTTTCTTTTTCAGATCGGAAAACATGTGAGTGTGGTGAAGTGTGGTGAAGTGGTGGTGGCGGGCGGTTCTAACCTCGAACTAGCAACAATTGCCGAGTTGTAGTCGATGTCGCTTTAGTGCTTAACTAAGCTTCATCTCTTCCATCAAATCACCACACAGTATATTGTTGAATAGAGGTAGTAGAAACATTTTTTACATGCTTTTTTTTTCCTTAATTTCAGTCAAGTTCTCTGATGATGTCTTTGATTTGAATCGTTTGTGTTATCTGTATCGTGTTGTTGTTTTGTTTCTTATTTGCTTCCTTCTTGGCTTTACTGTGATTTGTTGCCTAATAGTTGAGGTGAAAGATGTTAATTTGGTGCTACTACTGACTTCCGATTGAACCTTAGGATAGTTTTACTTGCCATAAAGAAAGCTGCTCACATTTCGACTTACTGATTAGATCAATATTTGGTTTTCTCGAAATCTCAAATTGAATATTTTTATGAACTAGATGTTAAGAAGCCACTGTAGGCTATTATGAGGGGTTTTTAATTGGTTTAAGTGCAACTAATAGTCAAATGGTTCCATAATCCATTGAGGCTGCTATAGTTAAATTATTCTATTGTTATGTTATTTACATGGATCTAAGGATGTGAAAACAGAATGACCATTCATATTGCACTAGAACTTATTTTTTTTACTTGACCCTGATAATAATAATGCTGGCAGGGCGGGTGTTTAGCGACCCATGTTGGTGAGGTGTCATGTGGTTCACCGCGACAAAACACAGTCCAAGTTGCAGATGGCATTTTTTTAAGAGAAACCATTTTTAGCATTATTTTGTGAGTCTAAAAACTATTAAATATAAAAGAAGTTTTGTTATAGTTTGCGAAAAAAAGGGTGCCATCACACAATATAGCAAGTAAAACAAATTTTTAGTTAAATGACTATACAGGTTATATGCATCTAACCAGCAATTGCGAAAATAACTTGAGGGGTGTTAGAAATATATTTTACACTCAAGTTATTGATGGGTTTTTTTTTGGTTAGGTGTTGGGATTCTATCAGTTCCATATGGATTGGCATCAGGAGGGTGGTTGAGCTTGATATTGCTTTTCACAACAGCCATCTCAACATTCTACACAGGAATACTTATTAAAGGATGTATGGATACGGATCCATCGATAAGAAGTTATCCCGATATTGGAGATAGAGCATTTGGTAAAATAGGAATGATCATAGTATCAGCCACCATGAACTTAGAGCTTTGTTTGGTTGCTACGGGTTTCTTGATCCTAGAAGGCGATAATCTAAGCAACTTATTACCAGAAATAGACTTTGATCTTTATGTGATTCATGTAAGTAGCAAGAAAGGCTTTGTTGTTATTGTTGCTGCATCATTATCCCCACACTTTGGCTAATAATATGAGCATTCTTTCGTATATATCAGCAAGTGGTGTCCTAGCGTCTTTGATCATCTTAGGCTCGATCATGTGGGTTGGTGAGTTTGATGGTGTCGGGTTTCAGGAAAAGGGTAAAATGGTAAACTAGAATGGGATGCCTTCAGCTGTTAGTTTGTATGCTTTCTGCTATTGTGCTCATATGGTTTTCCCTACTTTGTATACTTCCATGAGAAGCCCACATCAATTCTCAAAGGTACTTGCAACCATCTAATTTCTTTTTCAATTTACCCTACTTAAAAATGTCTTACACATAAGATTTAGACTATTAAAGATCCAGATTCACAAATATTCAGTCTGTGAAAAGCCCATTCGGCCATAGGCTATGATTGGTCTTGATTATAAAATTTATTCTTGGATATTGGGCTATATTTCTTGCTGCATCAACATGCATAACTACAAATTAACTAACATGGGCTCAACAGATGTCATATTGGGCTTATGATGGGCAGCTGTAGGAGTGGACCGAATAAAGTTTTGCGGCAATAAAAGGAATGTGCATTCGTAGGAGTATGGATGAGCTCGGGACAGTATCGGTACCAACCGATACCGATCCGAAAATACCGATACCGAAAGCTCTCAAAACCCAATACCGATACCGATATAAAAAACATACGGTACATTATGGTACGGTATCGGTTAGCTATCGACAAAACCCCAATTTATTGCTTCATCTCCACCAATAATGCCTACTCCTTCAACTCGTTCTAAAAAAATGGGATTCCGTGTAATAAGCTTTTGATATTCAGCAATTCCTGTTAAAAAATAATCGCAAAAATCCAAACATTTATCTACCCAGCCATTGAGGTAAATCAGCAGCGACTCCACCAATACGAAAAAAAATTGTGCATCATTCGCATACGGTGGCAGCTTCGAATAGGTCATATATCAATTCTCTTTCTCGAAAAATATAGAAGAAAGGAGTCTGTGCCCCAATATCTGCCATAAAAGGGCCAAGCCATCATTGGCTTATCAAATTATCTATCGAGCCGTGAAAAAGATTCAACAAAAGACAGAAACAAATCCACTATCTGTTTTACGTCAAGCAATACATGGAGTAACTCCGGGTATAGCAGTAAAAGCAAGACATGTAGGTGGATCGACTCATCAAGTTCCCATTGAAATAGGATCCACACAAGGAAAAGCACTTGCCATTCGTTGGTTCTTACCCAGGTGGTGAGGGCTTAGAACATTTTAGAACTAGATTTGTCAAAAACAATCTCATGTTCATGTGCCGTTAACAACATGGAAAATCTTGGACAAGATATCATTTTGGGTGTTATACCCGGTTGTTTAATAAATATAAAAAGGGCCACTATGAACTTTTGAGAATTTGGTTTAACTTGGTAACAAAATGGAAGATTTAGAAGTTAAAACCATTAGATGCTTCAATTTTAATAATTAGGGGAATTTATTTATATGTCAAAATGTCTTTTAAACTTTATTATTAAAGCCTTTAGGCAACAGGAGGCTGTTTTGTACCAATCAGAAGTCCATTTTTTGATAATTGATATTCTAAATTGTTATCTAACGAAAATACTCTGAATGTGGACTTGATATGAGATGGATTAAGTATAAGATTGCTGTATTTTGGTATTTTAAAGGGAATAGCGGCGCAGCTTGTTGCAAGATAGGCTTTGCGATTCAAAAGGGGTTTGTGTTTAGCATGATAGGCTTTGCGATTCAAAAAGGGAATAGCGGCGCAGCTGGTTGCCCGCTTACCCACCATCTAATTGTAACTTGTTTTGTCTTGGTATGGAAAAAAAAAAATAAAAAAAAAATAATAAAAAAAATAAAACATGGTTTCTTTAGGGTGTTTGGAAATTAGCTTTCTTGAGGAAACCAACATGGATAAAATGAGTCCAGAATAGGATAAGTTGTGTTTTTAGCCATTTTGCGACTACCTATGTTATTCACATGGCAAAATTTTATATAATATGCCAACGACTTTTTGTATAGTATACTAAACGCTTTTCTATTAGTTACTAATTTCTCCGGCCGTAAGCGGTTCATTTTGGTAAGGATTCATGTTTCAATTGAGATTGAATCGTTTCACATTTTTGTTCATCATTTTTTTTAGACAACGGCAACGCGAGTTGATGCATTCCAATGGTATTAACAAGTAGTCATTACCCATGCTAAGTTTATTTAAAGTTGTTACATGTATTATGTTGTGTGAATGGGCATCCAATAGTGAAATGACTTTTAAGGCACCCTACTTACAGTTCCAGGCCCCACTCGATACCACTCTAACGCCTCACATCCGCTGACAACCATCAGTCTGTGGCTTTGGTTCAGGTGAACTGCAGGTACAGATTTATCAATGATATATTATTACTTGCTGCAGGTGTGTCTTAACTACTTGCCTGAACTTCAAATCTTGTTTGGGAAGCTCCAGACATGTTAATATTTTTTGACACATAAGAAGAAGTACTCATATTTGTTAAACTTTTTTTGACTTCGGTTCAAGTAGGCATTCATATTGTATCAATGGCCAAACAAGTTGTATATGTGTTGTATGATTCATATGTGCAAAAGTTGCAGACACAATCAATTCTCTCAGTTGATTCTTGAAAGGTTGATTTTAGCGTTTTGGTAACAACCGATAACAATGCGCGCCTGTTGCGTAGTAAATACATCTCTAATCGCTCACAACATAGTCGAAAGTTGCGCAACGCGCAATAGGCTTCCCACTAGTTAACTCAAATTCTAAAGTCCGTATAATATTTTAAATTATTTATCTTTGAGCAGAGCACGTACTGTACACGCCTATATATATTATTTAGATGAACACGTATTTCACCTTATACAATATATACATACTCGACCATACGCATGTACGCATACATCCTACAAGTCTTGTATGTGAGATACGAATTTTTTATGTTTACACTTAGGCATGCTAAATCACAAATTTGAAACAAATGCAAACACACATCGTATGTAGGGGTCTAAATGATACATAGCGGCTCGAGAGCTACCCGAGATCGACTCGGTAAAAAAGCCCGAACGACGAGCCTTAACGAGCCCGAGCCTGAGATATGGCTCGTTTAGTTATCGAGCCCGAGCTAGAGCCCTAGATACAAAGCTCGATTGGGCTCGCGAGCCTAAACAAACCCAAACATAATTATAAGTTATATATCTCTTATAATTTATAGCCCACATCTCCAAAGCCCAAGTCCTTAATTCATAGGCCCATTTAATAACATTCGCGTGCTTAGCCTTTGCGATCTCGAGCCGAGCTTTGAGCTCTTTTAAGATTGTTCTCAATCACCTCGAGCTGAGCCGAGCCGAGCTCGAGCTTTTGATTTTGCTAGCGAGCCGAGCTCGAGCTCAAGATTGTAGGTTCGAATAGAGCCGAGTTCATGCTCGAGCTTCATA
>JAUTDX010001576.1:0-44742 GCA_030844895.1 Ambrosia x helenae
CATGTCAAATTAATCAAATGTTAAAATTCGTAATTTAGTTTAGCTTTCAATGAGTAATTATAATATAAATAATAAATCGGTTAAAAAACTTTACAAGTGGACCCGACCCGTTTTGCCTAATACCAAACTAATTGAAACCATTTTGGCCCGTGATTCCACACGTTTATAAAAAACTATTTTACTTTCAAGTCAATATCCAAAAGGAAACACGTTCCGCTCTGCTCGAGCGCTTTCCTGAAATTAAAGAAGCAACACCGAAGAAGTTGGCATAATATGAATAAGGTTTGGAGGGGGTTGCAAACCTGATACTTTACTAAAGTGTACTGTCAATTGGTTTACCTAAGATGTGATATATGACAACATAACCATAGCAAATAAATGTGCAAGATAAAACAACTTATACAAAATAAACATACCTGGTTAATATACTTGGGAACATGTTTCACTCACCTTTATGATATGCTTCAATACCTGAGAACCAACAGGAACAAATACAACTACAAAAGTAAACCAAATTGTCTAACCCAAAGAGGTTAATTGGTAAGTAAGAAATGTGCGCAGAATTAAGAAAAACAGTGTAACAAAACATGCGGGTGTGCGCCTTCTCTTTGTATTTTGTACCACACTAAGTTCATGGTTCACGCTCCAATCTTTGTTAACTCATCACCATTTCGCAAGCCTTCGTAAAAGAATACCAAATTTCTTACAAGTGAATTTAAGAATTGTATTGTTTGAAGCTTTGGGTATGAATGAGGCCACACAAATTTTTGAAGACTCGAATCACAATGAATAAAATATTCTATTTAATCAAAAGCATAAAAATTTTGTATATGTTTAAACCAAGCTAGATGAAGACGCACAACTAAAGTTGAGTGGAAAACGTACCTATGTGTGACCCAGCTGGCGACATGTGTTGCTAGTTTCACGATGTTTGTGGTAAGTGGACCACACCCCTTTTTTGTTACAGGATGAAGTAACCGGCTGGCGACATGTGTTGTACGACATGTGTTGACCCATTAACCACAATCTCTGCAGTCCCTCCTGCTGATGTTCCCTGGCATTTTATAGACATGAATGTGATCTATTGTCAATACAAAATTAAATTTATACCAACTCAAATATTGTTACCCGTTTTGACCTGGATTTCCATCCCACCAGGCCCACCCAATTTCCATACCACATCGGCCTTGGTTCTTGATAGTGTTGACAGCTCCATTCGTCCTCCAGTCAATGGATGGGTGTGGATCAGTGGTCTTTGCATGCATGAACGGGGTATGTCGCCTTCCGCCTTATAGCATCCTAAAATGCAGAATTTTTTAATCATAACCAGAGCTGAACTCATGGTTAGTCATATCAGCAAACTCTTAAGAGTTTCAGCTTGTACGGTTTGCCCATCTTGTTCACTTGGTTAATTTGGTTCATGTTTTACTTGAACACATTGAACCGTTTCTTTATTTCATCAGGGTCCCTTGAAACCATATGGTGGCGTCTCCATTTTCATACAAATCCCACACGCTTTCATCGTCGGTTAAGTCTTTTTCATTGAAGTTAATGCAATTGACCACATCGATAAACATAGCAAAAGAGAGATAGAGAAGTTAAATTACAAATTGAGAGGCTCTTATAGTGTAACCAATGAAACGTTTGTTATTGTCTGCGTCATATGAACACATTTTTCATAGGATATAAGGATAAATTGAGTTATAATCTTAGAAGTTAAATTACTATTTCTAGCAGAAAATTATTTCAAGCCAAAAATGGAGGTCATTTGAGCCTGTAAAGTCTGTGTACCTGAGTTCATCTTGTGTGCTCTTAATAACTTTCAGTTGGGCACCTTCTTGATAAGGATTAAGATCAGGAATCCAGCGCGCAAGAGACTGAACCCTTGCTGTCACTGTAGATATAACATAAGAAAACAAAACATTTATAAAAGTTCAGTGACATATTATAACTTCAAATTTTATGCTTCAAAACATTACACAGTGACACGGGAGCCATGATGAGCACCAGATAATAAACCAAATGTTAATGGCTTTCAGTCATTATTAGAGAATATGAAATAACATGTAAACAATTAAAAGAACAAATGACACACACAACTTTTGGGAGCATATTTAAGCAATCGGTTCATCAATCTAAACTTTACACGTATCGAAAACTAACTGTTAATTACAATTAAAATCAACAACTTAAGCCTTTAGATATATGACACACACTAAAAAAACAATCATAGTATAGAAGACAACATCCCTTCTTCAAACTATAAGTTTTTGTCTTCAGTGTTTATAAAAAATAGTTTGCATCAAAGGGGCCAAATAGCATGTGTATAATGCTTGCTACTAATTGTGACCTACCTTGTAGAGAAATATCATAACAGTAGTATTGGTACATCAACAAAACTTTAGACCACAATGCAAATGCAACCCACAATCACGTTGATCTTTTAGATACAACCCATATTATGATCAATTAAAAAAACACCAAAAATCATGATATTTGGAGTTCTCAAACTTGATCAACTAACTACATGCGCATTGAAGCTTCAGATCCATGAAATTGAGTAACTTGCTATTTAACATTGCATACATTAATGTTTCAAATTGCAAACCTGAGTGAGGGCCATGTAATACCAAGTAGCTTCAAACTTTAATGTCCGGTGATAATGACCAGTAAATTCGAACAATTGGCAGTTTATTCCTATAAAAGCATAATTACAGATGGATATACATCATGATAAGCTGTTTGGGTTTTTTCTTATCTATATAATTCTAATTATGCCAGATTGGGAATAACAGATAGAAAAAATTCGGCCGGGAACCTTTGCTACATGCCTAAATAGTAATTCATAAAATCAAATATTATTACATCACGACCTAAAGATTTAATACTTTGAAATTTAATTCAGAATTGATTACATTTATTTATGAGATTAAGTGATTAACAACCAACGGTTTCAAAGTACCAACCCTCCTAACATTCCTTTTAGAAATCCAGGCAGCCATTTCCACTTTTTTATAGGAACCTGATGAACTTGTATTAATAACAAACAATAATTCAAAAAAAATGAATAATAAGCAAAATAAACAAACAAGAATCAGACAAAGCCACCAGAGATACAAATAGATACACTTGGTAGTAAAGGTGTAAATGCAAAGTACTTTCTTGGTGATATCACTTAGACATCCTGTGGGGTTTTTCATAATAAATTGTGACCTTACCTCTAAATCATCAACCCTCCCAAAAAGTTGTGAACCCAATCGCCTTCCTAAACAATCTGAAACATAGAAGAAGAAGTAGTTGATAATTGTCTTCCTAACAGTTGTACTTCACTATAAAGGAAGAACATGGAGTACCTAGCAAATCTTCGTTTCATAAGTTTTTACCATAAATCTATAAACAGAGTTTCAAGTAGAGATGAAAACCCGCAACCCCAAAAGTAGAATAACCATCAATTAAAGAATACACGATTTATGTATGTAATGTAAAAGTAGAATAACTCACAGGAATTGTTGCTTGAGGCAGCCGGTGAGCCAAAATTATAACAGCCTTCTGTTTCCGTGTATCTCTGTCACATTCATGGCTGTTGGGTTTCAATTGATGCGGAGTTATTGATGTATTGAATGCGAACCTTCAATTTCACCAGATGATGCGTAACGCAGAGTTGAAGAAATTGATTACCTGAATAGGTTTTCAGTCGCTTTGGATACACATGAGGGCAAGAATGGAACACGTTTTTGGGATGTGAGGTATGGGATCATGGTAAATTTACATTCATATCCTTCTAAGTGTCTTAATTGTACAAAAAGTTCCAATTATACCCTTATTATATAAGCTTGATTCACTTGTACATGTTGCTATAATAGTTGGATGGTGTACAAAATTACTATCTTGTACATCACTCCTCCTTAATAAGATAATATAGATAATGTTAACTCATTTTTGCAAGGATACATAGCACATAAATTTTTAGCTTCAATTAATTATCTGGATAGCTATGACATTTCGATAAAAAGGCTCCGAATTTTCATTTTGCTTTAGGCCTTCGAACGGATTGAGCCTGCCCTGCAGCCTTGAATGATGTCATGTCATTAGTTCCCATACCATCCATTTGTTTGGCTTGTCGAAGATTGATCACACAATCATATACAACCTTGAATGATTTCATGTCATTAGTATCGCAGTAAAGTGTGTCTACGTTCCCCTAATTTTTGCATTCAAATCCTTTACTAACTTTTATGTTCAGTTATGCTATTTCTCATGATGTGTACGTGGATGGATGGTCTTAGGAAAAGTTGAATTGATTTTACTATTCTAGCACTTGCTTTACATACACAACCCGCTAAGTTGTGCATAATTCTTTGCACAAAGTACAACTCATGATGCATTCAAAAAGTATCATGACCTAATTATAGCACCCCAAGTATAATAGATTCAATGAAAGTGAGTGTCGTGTCGTCGTGTCGTCTTGTCGTATCAGAGGCATTGGGCCAAATCTTATAGAGTCAAACCAGTATGGGCTTTTGAGCCCATTTAACTGGGCCTGCACAGGATATGCTGTGAAAAGGAGACAAGATGACCCTTTGTGAAATTAGATTACATGGTAACAAACTAACAACACTTAACCCAACTAAACCATGTTGATTTTTCAAGGTGTTAAACGGGTAAACCTTGCTTAAACCCTCATCCTCAATCAACATGACCAAACCAGAAACCTCACGCGAACCATGCCTGGACCCGATCCTAGACGACATCGGCGACGCGTTCAGCATGGACGACATCAGCGGTCCACCACCCACTTCCTTAAACGAAATCTACAACTCACCAACAGGTACAAATAGACCGAACACAGAATGTTTAGAGGGTGTTTGGGGTTGAGTTTTGAAATGGATTTTTAGATTGTTGCGTTTTGAAAACGCAAATAATCAGTTATTAGTGTTTGGGGTTGAGTTTTGAAATAGATTTTTAGGCTACCAAAACGCAATAATCTAAAAGCAACTCCACCCCTACTGCAGCAAAACGCATAATCAGTTTTCAAAAGCAATTCCAAACACCCTCTTAGTAATTTATATTTGTTTTATATTCAATGGTTAGCTTAAAAAAAGTCGGGTTTTTATATTTGGGGACATTGAAAAATCCCCAGTTTTTTTTTCTTAGGTGTTCCTGTTTGGACCGAAATGAGGAGTACGCATTGGGGCTTGATTTTGTACATGTTAGGACTTTAGACTTACAAGATCACTATACAAAGGATGGATTTGGTACTAATTTTTGGGATCACGTTAAGACTAGATTTGACGAAGAAATGGGATTCGCAACCAAGCATACAAGAGATCAAATAATGTCAAAGATGACGAGAATATCGTTAGTGCTTGAAAGATTTCACAAAATCTACCATAGACGGATAGAGTGATAGACAATTTGAGAAATGATCAAAACGATGAGACCGTAATTGAAGAAGCTTGTGCCGAATGTGCACAAGCTAATGGAAGACCGTTTACTAAGTTAGAAATTTAGAAGTTTATAGTCGATGTTAGTTTTTATTAACTTTGTAATAGTTATCTAAGTTTTTAAGTATTAATATTGATTAAATTAAAGTATTAAACCGTTTAATTAAAAAAAAGCGGTTTGGGCCCAATGCTAATCAATTTGGATGAGTTCGGGGGTTTCACCGGTAAAACCGGTTCTTAACCCAAATTGGTTTGAACCCCACATAAAACCAGGCCCGTTTTGGCCTAAACCAAGTTTTGCACAACCACTTGACACGACGACACTTTGTGAAATTACATTACATGGTAACAACAATTAAACCAACAAAACTATCTTTATTTTTCAAGGCTATAAAAGTGTTGAACGTGTTAAAGAGATAAACTCGTAATTTACATCTAATGAATTGGTGAGACAACTTATTTATCCACAATCAAAACCGAACACAACATATTTTATAAGATACTAGTAGGTATGCCCGCACGTTGTTGCAGGTACGTATAATTTGGTGTACATTTTGCCACGTGTGTTTCGACAGAGTCAATAGTTTACAACGTTTTACTCACGTTTTCAAGCAACTTTTAACCCATTCCCTTTCTGTTGATGTTTTTCTTCTTTTACCAATTTGAAATATATATATTTATTAGCAAACAACTCTTGAATGTATTAAAAAAAAGGATTGCAACAGCAATACTCTCTATGCTAAAAGCATTACGGGGACGTAAGCAAACAAAAACTTTTTAAAAATGATTATACATCTATGTGTACACCAAATGACAAACAATATTCACAAAAACAGGCACATTATCAATCCTAGAAACCATCTCAACATCAATCACCAGCAACACACATGTAGAATTTTTATAAACATATGCACATCAATACTTTTAACAATGAGCAACTCATGGAATAATATGTAGAAATTAAATCCATTCGCGCCAATTTCAATTCGTTAGAATTACATATCTTTAATTGAGAACAAAACGGAAATAGCTTTATAGTTAACTGTTAAAAAATATCTTTGTTGATTTATACTAATCTACGCATATGTTAATGACTATGTTGCTTCTACTTACATATATGTTACAAACAAATTAAATCCAATCGCTAGTAGTGATGATCTATGTGGGGATTATGTAGCACTGGCTCCTGTTCCTTGACACATATCACAACTTGTATGACAAGGACGGCAACATAATTCAAACCTTAAAACTTAAAAAGAAAATCATATAAAAGCTTACTTGTTTCAAAGAGAGCATGTAGTAGGCATGAACACAGTTGTATTTTGAGCATGCTTGTTTGTTACTGAAGGTGGTGTTACAGTTGTGTGGCTCATTGTATCTCTGTGTCTCAACAACCATCCATGAACCATCTTCTGAGTACAAAAAATATTTGCATCCTTTTATATATTGAAGACGAAAGAATAAAATAATTTAAACATACAAAACTAAAAAGGAAATGGTAAACAAAAATTAGAATGAAAAAAAAATGATAGTTCTTATATTTACAACTGCAGTGGCAATTTATGAGACAAAAAAATATAAAGATCTCAAAATCAGAGATAGAAACTAACCACATCTAATTGGATTATCGCATAGAACAAATTTTCTATGTCCTTGAGACATGTTTGCATCTGTACAAAAATAAAATAAATATGAAAACACAACAAGCAAAGAAAAAATCAATGATTTGCAAAAGCACATCAGCAGATCAACCTCAGCCTTAGCTATTGAAGCTCCAGTTTCTAAATATAATGTTTCTCATTTTAGTTTTGCTTCTAACAGGTCAATGAGTAAAATTTAAGAGTTTAGCAACAAACATCAGTAGCAAATTAATTAATACTTGTATATGGATTTATAAAGGTCATTTATTTTTGTAACAGCATGAAGAATAATAAAAACCTGAACAAGTCTCCCGATACCAATTTCAGATTTCATACGTCCATCTTCACCCTCACCAGCTTCGGGGACTCCCAAATGCAAAGGATAGTCCTAGCCCTGAACGTACATTTCAGTTACAAGAAGATGATATGCTTGAATCATAATCACTGGATTGTTTGCTTTCATTGAAAATACAAAATTATGGAAGTCCAATTTTCTACAGATTCTTGCAAACTAAAATGCAAATTCAACCTGTGAAAATTTAAATTGTGTGACAAATGAAAATTTAGGGAAAAATTAAGAGAAACTTAAAAGTAAGTTAAAGAAGTTGCTTACCATTCCCCTTGGAGAATCACCATAGTAGCTCATGATACGATCAGAAAGACCCCCATGATTTGTTCCAATGCGTATTGCCCTTCCATATTTCTTGTTGCATTTTTCAACCATGGGAACAAAAACCTGGTGTAACGAGAACAAATATATGTTAACTTTCATAAACTTTCAAGTTGATAACAAAGCAAAGATAAATCTCGAGTGTGAAATGGTAGAAGGTTGATTAACAGCTTGACCTTCTCAATATGCTCAAGTTCCTTTTGATAATCATTATTTGCGTACTCCAACTGCTCAAACTGAGCACGCCGATCAACTGCAAGAAATACAGTCAAAGGAATGAACAATTTGAAAGGAAAAAATATTAAAGAAAAGAAACAAGGTGCTAAATTTGTACCAACATTTCTAGGGTCTACATGAATTTTATCAAAACATTCAGCAACTTGAAGTGCAATGGAAGGTGCAAAATGAATGTCTGCCAACAGAGGTATGTTATAAACGCAAATGTACATGATTTATGACATATAATAAGTTCAAATAAAAGCACAAATTCCAACAAGTCTAAGTAGACCTACTTTTTTTAACAAGCGTGTTTTAATTTCAGAACATGAATCTGCCTCTCTTTTCCATTGCATTGTTATTCTAATGGGACCAGTTCCTTTATCAGCTATTTACATGACCTGTCATACAAATTAAGATAGGTGATGTTATACATCTAGATTACATTTCTTTTTAGAACATCACTATACTTTCATCAACATATATAAAAACAACAAAAACTCAAGAACATGTTCAACAGTTGCAGTCACGTCCTTAGCATTGGACGTGGTCATTGTTTGAATTCTTATAAAGTGATAACTACCAAGAGCTACATCTCCAACCATTACGCGGGTTTTCCTCCTTATGGTTTGATGTAAGGGTGCAAACGAGCCAAGCCGAACCCAAGCTCAAGCTCAGCTTGGGCTTGGCTCATTTATTATTCATTATTTAATATATTAGATAAAAATAATATACCAAGTCATTTAAAACTAAATTTAGAGGTTGAAAGATGGGGTCACAATCGGGATGACGGGAAGAAGTAATTTGTATAGTGGCTAAAATGGGTTGAGACCTGAAAACTCTTTGTTTATATTATTAAATAACTAATGCTTAAATACGATTGTTAGAGCTACATTATTACGCTAATGATCTATTTTTTTTTAAATAGGTCTTAGTCTTACAAGGTTGTGTGTACGAAAATTCATTTTAGGCAACCTTCAACCATTTGTTTTTTTAATCAAAGGGTTTTAGCTGACCCGTTTTGAGAGTAATTAACTTTCAATAGCCACATTTATAAAAAAGAAAGAGCTGAAGTTGATGACTTCTTAACATCCATGTTCACAAAAAAAAGAGCTATAAATAGTAAGAATGGCGAGGTTAGTGTTACCTTGAAGCGAGTGACCGTGAGTTAGAAGTAAATCATGGTTGGGCTGAAAATCTGCATTCAATATAGCACCGAGTTCGTAATATTTTGATGTAATCACAATACATAGCTGATAGCTGAATGAATACTTCCAGCTTTGTAGCATATTCTTAAGAATCTATGTCTGTATATTATGTTAACTGTCAAAACAGAATATTATAAAGTCACGTAGTGTGAAAAATACTGACCAAAACTTATGTTAAATAACCATAATAACCGCCTTTGAAACACTTATTTCACTTAGAAGAGGTTTCTGAAGTGAGTTAAGTTGCCAAGGTGGTCAAGAATCAGATCTTACTATAGAATGTTTACATCTACATAGCGTTGGAACAAAAACATAATAAGAAAACAATGGGTGCGTTTGGAAACGGTGGCTGGAGTGAAGCTGAGAGCTTGAACCCATAATTGTAGCAAATATAAATGTAAATACAGGAATCGAAGGTTGTACAACAGCAGCATATGTTGGAGTTGTGTAGCTTAGACCAAAAAAAAATAACAAAAGCTGGTTTCCGAATATCCTATTCAAGTTTAAACGGGTTGAATAAACAGAAGTAATTAATAGAAAAAATACTGAAATACAACTGGGTAGATATTTGCATAAGGAATATGATAACCAACAAAAATGAACTTTTGGATATGTAGACTTACGCAATTAACCCAAGAAAGAAGAATGACAAAAGCAAACGCCTAGTCATAGGTGATCTTGTTCTCCTACAAAATAACATATAAGACCCACGCCAAAACTTTAGTTTTATCGCTTTTTTTGCAGTTGTATATCTGTCCTTTACAGACAGACGATAATTAGAAAGTATTTTCAAGTCAAACCATAGTTTTCAAAGCGCCTAGGCGCACTCAAGGCGCATAAGCCGAGCCTGGAGTCTAGGCGCAAGGCGCATAAAAAACAAGGGCTTTTTATAATTAGGCGCATAGCATAAAATACATTTTTAGGGATTTTAGAGATGTTTTAGGCCTGTTTACGGCTACATTAGAATGTTTTAGGGTTGTTTAGGACTTGTTCATAACTCATTTAGGATGTTTTAGAGGTTAGGCAACTTTTAGCATGAATTTGGCCGGAAATCAGCCTGAAAACAGCCTCGATAGTGCGCCTCAGTGCGTATGCGCGCCTCACAGGGCGCAGCGCACTTGGTGCGCCTGGTTGCGCCTTACGCCTAGGCGCACTTTTGAAAACTATGAATCAAACCAATTAATATCTCCAGCAATCTTTGAGCCAACCAAACAATGTCACAAAAAAAAAAAGAATAACTTGAGTACCAATTCATGAATGAAAGATTGGTACTCGTCTTACAAGCCAAGTAGACTACCTCACTTTTTTGCTAAATTTCATTTACAAGTCACCAATCTTATTTCAACTTTCCAACTATTAATTCATGAGACAATACACTAACAAGTATTCCTATCCTCAAATAACTGATCAAGTACACGTAAATATGCAATCCGTAATTGTATTATAACATGTATAATAATAAAGAACTTCACATGTTCATCAACAACCATAAGAATTCTTGCTTAAGCAAGGACAAAACCCATAAAGCACAATTCTAGAGTGGTACAAAGGTTAACTGAATTATCTGTATAGAATGCCATTTCATTTCCCAATTCTCCACTTATCCTCTGCACAGCCTAATTGCTTATAGTTAGGTTCGACTAAAGCAATAACATATACCCTACTGACCCTAGTAATCCAAAGAGAAAAAGTTAACAACGCGTAGGCTAGTGAATGATTCATCTGAATGATTCATCTGGATTTCAGACATGGTCTCAAAAAGTCTAATTTCCCTTTAAGCTATATGAAAATTTTCATATCAAAAACAATTTGCAACAATTGTTAGTAATCACATACTGCACATCTATAAGAACATCATAATATCATATGAGCCCTAATTTAACATAGCACATTAGCAAAAGAAATTTGATACTATCATATTCTCAAATAACAGATCAAGTACACACATAATCCATAAGCATATAAAAAACTTCACATACGCGTCAACAACCATAGAAAATTCATATTTTCTTTCTCAAATTCAATTGCAATACTGTCTACCGACCACTATCGCTCAACACAATGTGCAAATACACCATGTTAATGCTCAAGTTATGGAAATAAACTCAAAACACATGACAAATTATGAAAACAATCCAATGAACACAACAAAAAAAATCAATACCTGTAGATCTTAACACTAACACGATCCTCGACACTTGGAGCTACAAATTAAAAAACGAAACTTTTACCAAATCAGTATACGTAAAACATCAATTGAGAATATACGAATAATAATTACCGGTGGTTGAATGAGGGGGAGTGGAACTGAGATCGGTCATGTTTAATTGATCGTCTGGATTGGTGCTCATGGTAATTGATCTTTTGTGAAGGATTAAATTGGATATGGAGTGAATAAGAAGAAAGGAGCAGAATTCATTTAGGAGTGGAAGTGGAAACGCAAGGGGGAATTTAGGAGGATGAATTGAAGGTAGGACGATTCATTTGCAGGCTTTAATTGGATATTATGGTTAACTGAAACAGCCTTCCTCAGTAGAGGACACAAGGGCAGTTATGGAAGAAGTTTTTACTTCTTAACTATAAATGCTTGATAAAATTACTATAATGTCCTCCTAAGTGTCTTAATTGTCACAACTATCCCTATAATACCCCTAAATTTCTTGCTTAAATATGTTGTACATGTTGCTTGTTAAGTTGTACGGAAATGTAAATTACAATATGGTACATCACTCCATACAGGGGTCAACTATATTCAACCCTGCGCGAAGGGCCGTTAGATGCATGGGCGTGAGAGTGGTAACATGCATGAAGGACTTAGGCATGGATATACAAGGATAAGATCGTTACCGATACGAAATTTTTGAAAAAGTG
This sequence comes from Ambrosia x helenae, assembly GCA_030844895.1. Classification (NCBI taxonomy): domain Eukaryota; kingdom Viridiplantae; phylum Streptophyta; class Magnoliopsida; order Asterales; family Asteraceae; genus Ambrosia; species Ambrosia x helenae. The sequence goes on from JAUTDX010001576.1 coordinate 12,050, forward strand.
GGTACCGAATACTATATCGAATCAATCGGTATTGTGCCGGTACTTAGGGCTGGCAATTTAGACACGAACACGATAACCTGACACGAACCTACACGATTTTAACAGGTTTCGTGTTTGGCCTTAACAGGTTTCGTGTCTATAACAGGTCGACACGTTAAGACCTGTTTATTTTCGTGTCGTGTTCGTGTTTACCTGTTTCGTGTTCGTGTCTTATCGTGTACGTGTCTTAACAGGTCTTATCGTGTCTTATCGTGTTTTTTTTATCATGTCTTGTCGTGTTTTATCGTGCCTTATCGTGTGTTATCGTGTCTTGTCGTGTTAACTTATTTTACTAGGTGTTCCTTATCGTGTCGTATCGTGTCTTATCGTGTTAACCTGTTATACACAGGTTCGTGTTCGTGTTTGAAAAAATGACACGATTAGATTTCGTGTCGTGTTCGTGTTTATAGTTTTCTTGTTCGTGTCTTAACAGGTTCGTGTAACCTGTTATGCCAGCCCTACCGGTACTCATTACAAAATGCTCAACTCTATATTGTATCGGTCTTGAACCGTTACTATACCAGAAATACTGATACTGATATCATGATAAATTGGATACCGAATCCATTAGTGAATTAATATTGATACTCAATACCAAAGGATTGATTTTTTGTTTCAACCAATGAATAGATGGTGCGTTATCCCACTACTAATAGTCTTTAGGGAAATTCGAACCCAAATAATTTAAAAAAATAATAATTACATAAAAATGATGTGGTTCCAACCGGTAATCGATTGGCCAAAAGAAAATAGAAAGAAACCAGATAGAAATTTAGAGAGAATATTGAGACTAATTTTCTGCCTATGTTTATTCTCAAAGCAAAGAGCCTTTATAGGCCTATAAGTAAAAACTACAATGAAAGCTAGAAGCTAAATTATTGGAACATAACACTCACTACCTTAATTGACTTTGACTCTAGATAAATTAACTTTGACTCTAAATAAAAGATAATTAGTGCAAAGCACTAATTAAGTCATCCATGTTCAACATGAAATCATGAGTTGAGTGGCACATATCATTCCCCACCGCTTCAAAACGTTCTTGTCCTCAAGATCGGAACCAGTTTGGCATGGTGGCCGCCATTCAGTCCTCTGCGCGGCATTCGGAGCAATCATAGTCAAACGCCACGGTGGCCGCCATGCACATTCTACAGTTGGTAGTGATGCCTTTTAAAGATTATGATTTTGATAGCGCTTGTCGCTTGTTAAAGATGTGATTTGCCTTCGGTTCTCATTGGCAAAATCATGTGTGTAATAGATAGAATGAAAGACACTCTGGTCGGCATACGCAAATGAATAATATTTATCTTTTTGTTTCATGTATCCAAGACCATGACCATTTACACATTTTAATAATGTTTCAATTCGACCACAGTAAACATTGGTGGACTCAAAACCTTCAATATTGGTACTCCCACCAGCCTCAAAAAGGAAGGTTTTAATGGATTTGTTCTGGTCAATAATAATTTCGCTGCCTACTTGCAACGGACCAATTTTTGGGCAGTAGAAAAACAATGGAGGTCCAATTACACTAGGTGGTGGCGTTGAGATTGGTGTCAGTGTTGCGGCTGACTTAGATTTTGTTAGTGACGGGGTGATTGAAGTGAGTTGTTTTGGTGTTGTTGCGGCAGAAAATAGTTCAAGGGCTGGGGTGGTTGCAAGTTTCGGTGTTGACGCTTTGGTTTTTGGGGGCAGGTATCGGTGGTGATGCGGGTGGTGGTGTGGCGGCAAAGGTTGGCGGTGGAGGTGATGGTACGGGAGCGGAAGTTGGTTGTGGTGAAAAGGAAACTCGTTTTGGTAGTGGTGTAGAAAACAACCTCTCATAAAGCGAATCGATTCGAGCCATTGTCGCATCCCATTTATGAGCGTCCATAGAAGTGGATCAAGGCTGCTCTGATACCACTGATGTGGTGGTATCATGATATGTGTCACTCAACTCATGATTTCATGTTGAACATGGATGGCTTAATTAGTGCTTTGCACTAATTATCTTTTATTTAGAGTCAAATCTTTTATTTAGAGTCAAAGTTAATTTATCTAGAGTCAAAGTCAGTTAAGGTAGTGAGTCTTATGTTCCAATAATTTAGCTTCTAGCTTTCATTGTAGTTTTTACTTATAGGCCTATAAAGGCTCTTTGCTTTGAGAATAAACATAGGCAGAAAATTAGTCTCAATATTCTCTCTAAATTTCTATCTGGTTTCTTTCTATTTTCTTTTGGCCAATCGATTACCGGTTGGAACCACATCAGTGGTATCAGAGCGGTCTTGATCCCCTCTATGGACACTTGTGAATGGAATGCTACAATGGCTAGAATCGAGTCGACGCTTTTTGAGATAAGGGATCTTCTAAAAAACGAGTCACGAAGATGGGCAACCTATAGCACCATTACCTCTACACCAACCGCTGCCGCGTCACCACAACCAACTCCCGCAACCGTACCATCACCTTTGATTACCCATACATCGCCACCACCAATCTCAGCTCCCACGCCACCACCCACAACATCACCTGCCTCACCACCAAAAACCGCACAAACAACACTTGTATTGGTTCCTAAATTTGTATATGTAGATGTACCAACATCAGCCCCTTCTCTTGTTTCAAACTCACAAATCTTAACCACACCCAAGCAACCACTCAAAGATTGCACCAAAACCATCCTTTCCTCTTCTCTCACGGTTCAAAAACCAGCCTCCAAACAAGCGCTTGCACCAAAACCAAAACTCATTGCGGCTTGTGTTTTCCTCCCGGCACCATTACGCCACAACAGCCGGAGCCTGCCGGTTTTCAAAGAAGCGGATTTGGAACATGAGTGGAAGCCACCGTGGCGTATCATCAAAACGTCTCCCAATGCGACCGAGAGATTCGAGTGGCGTCCGCCGTGGTTTCCTCCAAGTCATATCGGATTTTCGCCTTGAGGACAATGCGAGTTCGAGCAGGGTGGATTGTTACGTGCCCATGCAACTTGCATTTCATGAGTGGGTTGGTGCAAGTCAAAGTTATTTTTAGAAGTCTTTTAGTCACATTCCATTGTGTTAGAATAAAGGAGTGATTTGGTTGACCACCATTCATATCCAACATAAACTTAGGATTTTTATTAAATTGCAATGTTGCATTGTATCTCTATATATAGAGGACTTTGCATTTTGAAATGTAGGCAGAAAATTAGTCTCAATATTCTCTCTAAATTTCTATCTGGTTTCTTTCTATTTTCTTTTGGCCAATCGATTACCGGTTGGAACCACATCAAAAAAATTCATTAACTTTTTCCTAAATTTCAAAAACATCGGTGTCTTCTATGTAAAGCACTTGGTTACGACCGGTTTCCTTAAAAAAAACAAAAAAAAAACTTGCCCCTTACGCAAGTAACCAGATTTATAACTATCTATTATTATTCCCACTTCCACATCATAAACCATCCTAAAACCCTCATCAACATGACCACACCCGAAAATCCACGCGAACCATGCCCAGACCGTATCCTCGACGACGTAGGGGGCGCCTTCAGCATGGGCGCCATAGGCGGCTCCGCGTTCCACTTCCTTAAAGGAATCTACAACTCACCACGCGGTAGCCGCCTCATTGGCGCCACAGAAGCCGTGGCCATGAACGCCCCCCGCATTGGAGGCAGTTTCGCAGTCTGGGGCGGTTTATTCTCCGCATTTGATTGCACCATGGTTTACGCCCGCCAGAAGGAAGATCCATGGAACTCCATCATTGCTGGAGCCGCCACAGGCGGGTTGCTTCAAATGCGCCAAGGGTTTAGGCCTGCGGCCCGTTCGGCCGCTTTTGGTGGTGTTTTGTTGGCTTTGATTGAAGGGATGGGTATTACGCTTAATAAAGTTAGTGCACATAAACTTGAGCCTGGGGGTATTCAAGAGGTGCCTGAGGTGGGTTCGGAGAGGTCTTCGTCGTGGTTTGGTGGTTGGTTTGGTGCGAAGCGAGGGGATGAGAAGCCAAAGCTGAAAGTTGAAGTGTTGGAGAGCTTTGATGCGCCTGCGCCGCCTGCTTTTGAGTATTGATGATGTTAGTTTGCAGAATTGGTTGAAAAAAGTTTGTTATTCGGGTTTTGTTATGTAGAAAGACTATACTGCTTTATTATGGTTAAAACAGACAATATTGGTTAATATGAGCGGCCAGAACGATACAAGACGCTTTCTTTTTCTCTTTATGATTGTGACATGAATGTCAACTATTAAAGGAACAACTTCAATGTGTTAGAACACTCGCGTTTAGTCTAAAAAAACTTACGCATAATTTACAAAAAGGAAAAGAGATGCTTATGTGACGCAAATATAGGAGTTTCGAAAGATTACAATGTTCTAAAACCTCGCTTTATTCGCTAATAATATATCTTAAAACATGTAAACAACATACAAGTCCATGTGATGTGAGACTAGAATAGCCCATAATTTAATGGGAAAGAGACATCAGGAAACAAAACCAAGATCCAAAAAAAGCTGAAATAAATGTACAAAAAATGCCACAAATTTATGTGGACTCTGTATATTCGAGATACTGCGAGTGAGACGCTGCAAGAAGAGCAGCACCGAGACCTGACCCATCATTTGATAGCTCGACTACGATGTTTCTAGAAATTTCTTCGCCTAACAATTCATCCAAGGTATTCTGCATTGCGTTTCTAAACTTGGTGTAGTGTTCAAACAACCCGCCGTCCATTGCTATTACTGATTTTTGGTTTTCTTCTCCATCCTTACAAACATCTCTTCCTATTTTCTTGAGGATTCCTAGGATTCCAGCCGCTGAGAGACGAGCACCACGGGTTGCCACAATATCACAGACTTGCACAACTACTTTTCTCATCTTTAGAGAAGTGTTGGATATCTGCAATTGAACAAGATACGTTAGCAAACATAAATATGTATGGATGAACTAGTTAAAACGACCCCATGTCCAAACAGATAGATTGACATCCAAACATGTTATTTATCCATTTTCTTAAAAATATAAATAAATGTGATGAAAAAAAAAGACCACCTGATTAGAAAAGCTAAGCGGTTAATGCGGTAAAATATCGGATATCGGTGAAGGATCGATATTTGAGATACAAGTTATCGCGGTGAGATATCGGTGGGATATCGACAATTTTTCTATCATGCAAAATCCATACATAGAAACACTAACAATTTAATATACTCTCATACCATTAACAAATTAACCTTTTACAACTTGCAAAACAATTGTAGCAAGTGGGAACTTGTTAAGACTTAAAGCACTAATATTTAACACTAACAATTATCAATTAAGACTTAAAACAGTAATAACAACCATAAGAAACAAGGCAAATGGAAGAACTAAGAAGAAAAACACCAATATCGGAAATATTGGTGATATATCGGCCGAGTTAACTACTTAGGAAAAGTAATCTAACATTTTATGCAATTGAATACATTTCAAAAGAATTTCAGCTCGTTCGAACAAGGGTGTAAATGAACTAAGCCGCTCGTCGGTGATTCAAGGTTGGCTCGTGAAAAGATCGAATTGAGATAAGCTTGTACAAGCTCGAAGCGAGCCTTTAAAACAATCCTAGTATTTATATGATTTCTATTCTAGCACATTAGATGTATATTTACATGATAATTATTATTATATAAAATTCCGGTTTGAATATTTATATAATATATACCATGTTATGAATATTTCATAAGTTAAACAAACATAGCCCATGGTTAGGCAAGCATGAGCTTGACTCGTTTACAGCCCTGTGTTCAACCCATAACTAACTCAACCAATTCTGCTAAAATATAGACATAACCCATATTGACCAATCTAGTAATAAAGAACAATATCGATGTTGGACTCCGGTTGAGTTTTGGGTTCTCAACCATGAAAATGCTGGCTATGTTTAATTTTCTTAAAAGGGAGTAATTAATTTTTTAGGTACATAAATCTACACCTAAAAGCAGGACAAAATAATACCTAAAGGCTAAAGCTACATATAATTCAACTTATTGAACAAAAGCATCACAATATGTACCTCGAGGATATCTTTCAACTTGGTTGCAACCACCTTAAGATCCGGAGTTGAATCATGATGCATTGCAGACATATCAGGGGTCCTAAATCCATACCAAAAAAATATATGAAAATTTAAAAATGTAAACTAATAATTTATGCAACCAAACTGACCACATTTATTATCATTGTGGATAACCGAATGACTATGTGAAATAATGTTGTACCTTAATATAAAGGGCTTTTGAAGTTTAGATGGCACAATATCTCCAAAAAACTCGGCTTCTTCCGCCATCTTTAACAAGACTAGCCTAACGACTTCTCCCAAATACATTCCGGAAATCATCTTCTCATATATCTGTTTTGAGTAAGATTACATTATATACGCAGCAATATAATATAATTGTATTAATCTAAGGTTACTTACCCTAAATGTAACTTGCTTTGGATTTTTTTTATTGTATGCAACATATATTTAGCTTTTTACCTTCGTATGTAGGCAATTATCTAGATATGTAGAAATATGGTACATGACACTTTTTTATGACGCGGTGGTTTGTCACGTCAACATTTCACCTTCTATATAAGGTTACTTACAACGGTAAATATCAAGAAACGAAACCCGAAATCTTTACCTGCTCTCCAGGGTTCAAGCTTTCATTATCAAGACTTTCATCATACTGGGTCAAAGGAAGATGTGATGACCGGAAGTTTCCCCATTCCATGTTTATAACCTTAACATATAAACAGCCATTATGTATCTATGTGTAGCTACTAAGTATATGTGGCAAAAACAGGTACAAAAGCTATAGCGTTGCATTAGTGATTGCAACTTTTTGAACACTTTAATCGACTTTTAAACCGTTTGACCTGTTTCCTTTTCCGATGTCTCTTTATTTTACCCGTTCCACCCATTACTGATAAAACATGACCCAAATCGACCCACTCGAAAAATAAATAAAATATCACTAACCATCTCTCCTGATTTAGGAAGCAGACCTTGCCATTTAGGGATTGCATTCGCACGCTCTACATATGCTGCATTAGTTCCTGTTCCTAATATTACAGCAGCAATGACATCGGAATTACCATATCGCCCTCCTGCTAACGTTCCAACTGTATCATTGACCTGCATTTTTAACACAAAACGACAAGTTTTAACCTTTTAACGTTCTACTCGATTTGATCCTTTTTAACATTATTCAATTTACAGGTAAAAAAATTCAGGATATGCGTTCTAGAACTATTGGAGTGTTTGGATTCTGGTTTTCAAATTAATTATCTGGTCATTTTAGAGGTCATGTAATCAGTTTGCCATTTTATGTATTTATTTATTTAAAATATTTATAATCCGCTAATCGCATAAACAATTGAACATCGGATTTTTACAATTTTATACAGCAAAAACATATTCAAGCAACATCCCGACTACAACACATTTTATTACAGCTAATTATCTTATTCTAAATTTCTAATGAGCTAAAATATAAATTAATTATATCTGCACATCTCAGAATAAAAGTAATATATCAAAAATGAAAAAAAAAATACCAAAGCCGAAACACGCATATCAAGGCCAGCCCTTTCCATTGCTTTTGTCAACTCTTCTACGACATCCGCCCCAACCTATTTTGAAGCAAACAAATAAAACTTCATGAACAGAAACCCTTGTTTGACTATGGTTAAATGTTTATTGTACCCAACAAATCTTGTAAACAAAAATAATATGTACTTCTAACAAAATTCCCACAAAAATATATTTTTGATTGAAAAAAGTGTCTCGCTTTCCATTTCAGAAAAAAATATATATATATTTTTGTTTTTGTCTGTCTTTTTGAGGTTTATACTATAAAAGTACTAAAGGGTAAAATGGTAAAAGATCATAGGTATAGAACACTCACTACATCTTCAATGTTGAAGCCTTTTGTCCATCTTACAAGAGTCCCTCCTGCAATTGATGTTTGTTTAACAGGAAATGAAAAGGTAAACCCTAATTCGCGTTGCGTGCCAGGTGTAATTTGCATATCTTCATCCTCAGTAGCCACAAATTTTGCAAGTTCTCCAGCAATAAAATCAAATAAATCCTAGAAACCGAAAAACACCACTTAAGTCACACTAAATATTTCAACTGATGTCGTTGGCATTTGCTTAAGACGAAAATAAAAAAAGAAAAGTTTAAGAAGTTAGAAAACTCACGTCGGATTTCCCAATCATGAGATTTGGAGGGATTGAAACTTCTTTAAATTCTTTTTTCACATTTTCTACTGCACCTAATTTCACACGAAGAACACGAAAGTTTGTGCCACCAAGATCAAGAGCATAGAAAATTCCCGTTTCGTCCCTACGAGGAAGAACAAATGGAGTCGCTACATTTCTTAGATTATCGTCGGAATAACAATATTCAAAAAAGTATTTTGAGTTGTAGCAGAACTCACTATTGAGATAAACATAAAGGTACGGTAAGTACCTACTGTCATTAGCTTGAAGCAACTAATAAACTAATTAATCTTGTTTGATTATCTTATTTTGACTATTCAAATCATAATAATCACTATGAACACAAATTCAAACACACATAAAAATGAATATTCTCCTTTTCTTTTTGGTTTTCTTATTCAAATACCAAAGGAAGGGAATGTCGGTATCAAAAGTAGCGGCTAGTAGCATTCTTTAAAAAAATTGCATTTTTTCAACTATAACAACATTGCATCAGAAAAGCAAACAAAGAAGAACCGTTCAATAAATATCTAACTCAAAGCTCGTATAACCAATTAAATCAACCAATAGAATCAAATAAAGTAAGTCTAGAACTAATGGAAAGCAAAAAAGTTTATAACTTCTATAACACATGAACAAGAAACATTAAAATTTCAAAAAAAAAAGTAGCCTTTTATAAAAACTCGATAACAATATACACTTAATTAACAACCTTCACGATTCCTAATATCCAGTGGCGAATCTTGACCCGAAACTTCGGGGGCTCGGAAGTTACAGAGGGGTCGGAAGTCACTAGTTTCGGGGGGTCGAAAACCAGTTTCAGGGGGTCGAAACCTTATATACCAAAAAATTTCTATACGAATACTATATAATCGGAACTTCTGAGCGAAAATTCAGGGGGGTCAGCCGCCCATCCCCGCCCCTTAAAAGAATCGCCTCTGCTAATATCCTTTTCAATTAAAAAGTTTTGATGAAATACATCTTTTTGTAAGGAAAGACGGTTCAAGGGACGCTTGGTGCCCATTCTTAAAATGATTATTTGGGCTTCAAAATCAGGTTCAGAAAACCAGTTGCTCAAATCTGACCTCATAATTATAATCAGTTTACCTAAACACTTATAACTAATAATTGTGACTTCAAATTGTAACAATAGGGGGACCCCTTCGCTTAATTACCCGAATCAACGAGCAGGATAAGTAATTGATTGTACACTTTAAACAATCAAAAACACTTTCCCACATTTATTAATACATCAAAAAGAAATTAAACTTACAAACCCTACACAACATATCAAGGTCAATGAAATTAGTCAAACTTAGCCGAAAATTTTAAAGACTACACACAGCTTCAAAAATACTAACTTTTATTTAACAAATCTACATCATTTGAAGATAATTCATATCCAAATCTTACTGTTAAAGTGTGAAGAAATAGTCAAACTTTGTACTTTGTTAAAATCACAAAAAGTCAACTCCAAAAACAATTTCCCATAATTATTAATACATCAAAAAATAAAAATAAAAATAAATAAACTTACAAACCCTACACAAAATATCAAGGTCAAAAAAACTTAGTCAAAATTAGCCCAAAATTCTGCAGACCACATACAACTTGAAAAAAAATCAAAAATACAAACTTTTTTTAAACCAAATCCAAATCACATAAAGATAATGCATATCCAAATCTTGATGTTCTACAAAACAACCCAATTCTTTATAAAGCAATTCTTTAAATCACATAAAGAAATAATCAAACTTTGCACCTAATTCATATCAGAAAAAGTCAACTAACTGTTCCAAAACAAATCTTGAAAAATTCATAATGCTATTAATAATATACCCAAATCAATAATAATTCTATAAATCTATAAAATTGTGTATAAATAAAATAATAAATATATATTAATAATAATACCCAGTGGGGAGATTATCAACATAGCTGATTAACATCTTGAGTTTACTACCACCATCTGAAGCAAGTCCAGCATGCATCTCCACAGTCATAGCATCAGCAACCTGCCTGAGCTTACAAATCGGAGTCCCACACTTATCCTCAAACTCCTTTAAAATATCCATAGCCTTTGCCCACTTGCCGGAGCTTTTCATCCGGTGACGGACAACCATAACCGCCGCCGCCGTCACAGCGGCGGCGCAGACCACCGTGGCCGCTACAGCTACCTTACCCATGTCACCAAATTGCAGAAAGATGGAAAAAGAATGATAAAGATTGAAACTTTTGTGTAAAAATGGAGACCCTTTTGGATAAAGATTGAGGAAATGGATCAAAGGTTTGAGCTTGATTTGTGGGATGAAATGGGTTCTTGAAAAGTTGCAGAATATGGGGACATGGATTGAAGGAAGAGGGAGAATGAGACAATATTATTGATCAAGTTTGGGAAAAGACAAGATGTGTTGTTTATATGCAAATGCAATCAAAATATTCTTTGTTATCTTTTTTTCTAAATTCAAGATTCTTGTATATATATTTCAAGAATAGATTTTTTTTTTTTTTGTGGATTGTGATATTTTATAATTTTAGTAAATCAGTTGATAAATGGGTTAAAGTTAAGTACATAAAAGTTAAAAAACACAAATGACTCATTTGATTTAAAAATTAATATATTGTTTATGTATTTTTTATCTAGTTATTTTATAATTAACTTGAATAATATCATACTTTTACTCAACAAAAAAAAAAACAAATATACTTTTTTTTTAAATTTTTGACATAAATATTGTTCTATTACGTAAGGTTACATATTTTTGAGATTATGAAATTAAGGAGGATTGTATAATGGTTATATTATAAACTACATTTATTGATAATATGAATAATGTATTGATTTAACAAAAGTAATGACATAAATTAATATTAATAATAATTTAAGTTTAATGTAATTTGACAGTTATGAAATAAAAAAAACAAAAAAAATTAGGTTGGATAATTATGATTTTATGTTTATATTATAAGTTTTTATTGTGTGTGTGAAATTCTCTGTAAGATTAATGTATCTTGAAAGATTAAACCTAATCTGTTTTTTACTTAATAGAGTAAACTCCCATAAAAAAATATTATTTCTTATCTTTTTCCGAAATTCAAGATTCTTTTATTTATTTTAAGAAAAGATTTGTATAATCATTTGTGATAGTTAAGAGGGTTTCGGATTGCCAATGATCTCCAGCCCAGCTGGTTTGAGGTGGGAAGGTTTACCTTTTTGGAGGGTTCCTGCCCGAGTTTGGTCTCAGGTTCGATTCCCACGTTCCACCAAAAAAATAACCATTGGTTTTGAAAGGAAAAACCCGTGTGGTTCTTATGGGATTCGATCCTGGGCAGTGGTCGCTTTGCAATACGGGATTTACCGCTGAAACACTACTCTCCAAAAAAAAAAGAGGGTTTCGGATTAATCGGGTTTTATAAATTTTCAAAAGCTAAATATGACATTGGCCACTACTAAGAGGGTGTTTGGGATTACGTTTTGAATCTGATTTTTAGATTATTGCGTTTTGATAACGCAGATAATCAGTTTTTAGTGTTTGGGATTGCGTTTTGAAAACGCAGATAATCAGTTTTTTAGGCTACCAAAACGCAATAATCTATAAGCAGCTCCAACCCTGTTTTTCCAAAACGCATAATCTGTTTTGAATAATCAATCCCAAACACCCCCTAAGCATTCACAGTAGTTCCCCCATTTTATGTGAGTATGTCCCCAAAATTATATGGGGTGGGTATGAGTGGTTGTGAGTGAAGAAAAATGGGGAATCTACTGCTAGTAGGGGTGCAAACGAGCCGAGCCGCTCGCGAGCTATTTGAGCTCGGCTCGGTTAAAAGCTAGAAACGAGCTGAGCCTTATCGAGCTCAAGCCGAGCTTGAGCCTAAAACAAAGCTCGTTTATTTATCGAGCCCGAGCTCGAGCCTGGCATGTGAAGCTCGTTAGGCTCGTCGAGCCTTATCGAGCTTAGTGTATTATTATTTTTTTAAAATATTTAATAATATTTACCACTCATTTAAAGTTGTTTAGTAAACGAGCCCGAGCTCGAGCCTTACTTATCGAGCTCGCGAGCCTAAACGAACTATTATTTATATTATTTTTATTTAATATATTAATTAATAGATAATAAACGAGCCGAGCTCGAGCTTTGGAAACAAAGCTCGAATCGAGCCGAGCTCGAGCTCTTATAAGTTAAACGAGCTCGAGCCTGGTCGAGCTCGGGCTCGGCTCAGCTCGTTTGCACCCCTAGTTGTATTCAATTGCTTGATTGCTTGAATGATTCAATCGCTTGTTCTCCACTAAGGCTATGGGGTGTGGGGACATGAAAAAGTTAATGTCTCCATGCCACCTAGGATGCCACCTCATCTACCTCTATTTTTCTCTTACTTGAGACATAAGTGGGGTCTGGAGACACCACAAGGTCATGTCTCTTGCAGGTCTCAAATTTATAAACCATCCAATAAAAGGAAAAATACCTAGTGGTTCAGATAAAAAAAAGGAAAAAAGGTGATTGGAATGTCCTTTATGTCCCGGGCAAGACGGGGGAAGAAGGGACGGGGGCAGGGGGTGGTGTAGAGTGTTTGAGACATGCCAAAAACTAGGGACGGGGTGGTGTCCCGTCTGCACACCGTATAGCCTAAACAGAATGAAAGATTCAATAACCGGTACAAATCGGTGACAACCAATTCCATTGGAACATGAGAAGACGTTCAAGCATTGGAACATGAGAAGTCGATAGCATCATGCCTGTATGGAAGGCGCTTACTAAAGTGCTATAAAAGTATCGTATTTAATTAATCACCCCTTAATCAGGTTGACCTGATTCTATATATTCCCATCATCGGTTAACATCATAATCAGTTTGGGTTACTTTTTTCAGGTTAAAAAAAAACCTACCCTATTGAAATCCTCTTGTCCTAACTATTTTAGTTTGTTTATAATTATATTATCAAAAATAATCTTATTGAAAATCAGTTAATAAATGCTTTAAATAAGTACAAGAGAGAATTATACAAACTGTCCTTTAGTTATTAGTTAAATTGCACCCTCTGTCCTTTATGTAAATTTTCACTCCTTATATCCTTTCTTTTATACATTTGTTACACCCTCTGTTCTTTAAACCAACTTCCATTAAAAAAACTCAGCTAAGTTACCTAGGTGCCCCACATGTGAGGGGCAAATCTATCAATTCACCCTCCTTTCTTCTCCCACCTGATTCACCCTCATTTCTTCTCCCACCTTATTATTATCAGAAGGCAAGATGCAAATAAAAATGCACCCATCATATTAGATTACAAAAAAATGCAAGTTTTTATTTTAATCTTAAATAACTAGGCAAGATGCAAATAAAAATGCACCCATCATATTAGATTACAAAAAAAAATGCAAGTTTTTATTTTAATCTTAAATAACTAGAGGATCACATATCCAACACTTTTGTACCATAAGCCAATAATTGTATACCATTAGTTCCAGCAAAATTATGAGGATGATATCTTTCTGTTATTAATTCTACTTGGGGTAACACAGGAATGTCCAATTGTAAATAGCATGAAAATAATACATGCAAATATCACAACCATCACAGTTATAATTCTACACCAAAGCTGGAAATTGCTTCACCATGTGTAAAAAAAATTCCCTCCCCTGTTCTTCAATGTCGCCACCAAACCCACCACCATCCACCACGGTAATTTCACCCTAAGTTTAAAATTTAAATCACCACCACACCATATCTGCACTGCGTCTCTTGGTCTCCTACAACCATCACCTCTAATCTTCGAGTCCGGATCGGGTTTGAAGTTTTAAACCTCATATCTGGTTCTAAACTTGGGCAACCTTACCTGTGCGAAGCCGGAGAAGACAGTACAGAATTGAAACGAATGAGAGGAGTTTCAGGTGGCTCGATTAAGGATGGAAATGAAGGGGGTTTTAAGCTCCGACTAGGTAAACCCTTTTCATGGTTCGATTAGATGATATTAGGGGTGAGATTTCTGTTAATTCGTACTTTTACATTTATGTATACCCATGATTCATGAGTAAGCCAGGTGGGATTTATAAGTGGAACCCTAGTTTGATTCAAGAATGAAGAATTTAGCCCTAATTTCCCAACTTTATGAATGTGATAATCAGGTGGGAGAAGAAATGAGGGTGAACTGGCAGGTTTGCCCCTCACGTGAGGGACATGTGGGTAAGTTAACTGAATTTTTTAACGAGGTTTGGTCTAAAGGACAGAGGGCGTAACAAATGTATAAAAGCAAGGACATAAGGAGTGAAAAATTTACATAAAGGACATAGGATGCAATTTGGCTAATAACTAAAGGACAATTTGTGTAATTCTCTCTAAGTACAATTTAAATATGGGGAAAGTTAATATGGTGTTGTTGCACATGTAACCTTACATATGCAACCAATCAAAACTACGTAGTTTTGGTAAATTTCAATTAAAAATCATTTTCACAAATTAGTTCCCATGATTATCTGAGTATGTATCCAAATGAAAAGCTAGTTTTCGTTTATCAAAATGATAATGGAGACTACTCGACCCAATCCCCATGAGTAGCCATGGCCCAAAGCCTCACTATTCCATGCTTCTTACATTTCTTCTCTTGATTTATTTTTTTTGTTTACAAACGAGCAAAATCTTCAATCCTGCTTCTTCATATATTGTTTTCGAAACAATCAAGTTTAATATTTTTAATTGAAATTTACCAAAACTACGTAATTCTGATTGGTTGCACGTGTAAGGTTACATGTGCAACAGCAGCGTATTCACTTTCCCCTTAAAATATATATGTTTCATTTAATTATTAGTGCATTTTTAATTAACGTATTTTATATCTTGCTATTTTAAAATTATATACTATTAATAAGCCTTAGCATTTGAACAGTAATTTTATTATTTTTTTTATTATTTTTGTTATGTTAAATACCCATAGTTTCAATTATGTTAAAGAAAAATGTTGTGGCATAGAGGGTGGGATTGATGTTGTGTTAGGTGTGATACCCGGGTTCGAGTCACGTAGGCTCTGTTTTATTTTTTTCATCATTTAGGTTTTTTTTTATTGAACAGTTTCTTTGCTTCCCTTTTATATCACGAGATCCCCAAAACCGATTTGTTGAGAATTGGTCTTTGCCGTCCGACGAACAATAGAGATAGATCTGTAACGGTTGTTCATGGATCTACCGCCTTTGCCTTTGTCATCCGTTGTATGACCACCGGTTCTTCAAATCGGGTAGGAAGGGAAGCACAAGTCATCATCGGAGGCTTTAGATCCAAAACGACGGAAGATGGTATCCGTAAGTAGCGTTGCCGGCGAGGTTCAAAAAACGGAGAGATTGTAGAGACGGTAGTGTAGGAGGGAAGCCCAGAAGTCGGATCTAGACAACAACGGGAAGTTGCTCGGGGACGATGGAAACCTTATATGGTCTGAGTTGTTTAACAATGGGGTTTCAGATAGATGGTAGATAAAGAAAAATATATACTGACTGGTTATGCACCGCCGGAGGGATAGAGCTTGAAGATAGAGATAATTCTTTTTTTTTTCTTGGTAGGAGAAAGTTTAATAATGAGGGATGGGTTTTATATCTCCAAGACAAATTTTTTTAAAGAAACATGCAAGCATTTCAGTATTTCACAAAGTATTTTGTTTTTTTTTTTTTTTTTTTTGAACGGCCAATAAATTGGAATCACTCACGGAACACTGAAGTATTATCGTTCCACCAATGTTGCCACGCGATCATATTCCACCACCAAGTCACCAATTCAGGAGGAAACTCATAATTATGAGAAAACTCCCTTTGTGAGATTCGAACCCAGGATCTTATGGCCTCTAAGTCTTATCTCACCACCAAAATACCACTAGGCTATAATGCTTTGGGTTCACAAAGTATTTTGTAACTTAATTTTGTTTAGTGTACCAATAATATTTTTCTACTATTATCGGATTATACTTTTTTTATAAGTACCCCAAATTAAATACTAGCTTTGTTTTATAAACTTCATATTTTAGTGAATAATATTTTTTTCTAAATTTATTTTAAAAATAACTTGATTATTACATCAGTCCGACCAGTGAACCAATATGGGCTAATAAACCATGATGTAAAGAGCGGCGCAACGCGCGCGAGAAAAACCCTAGTTTGAATAATATCACATAACTTCATCTCTGTTTTTAACTGGACTGGAGTCCTTACTTAAAAGTTGAGAATTACCTGAGCCAAGGAAATGTAAGAACACCAAAAAGAAATTAAGATTAAAACATTCATTCATTCATATATAAAGGACAAATTACATAAGGATAGCAAGCAGACAAGCTACATCGACACCCCTTTCTGGATAGAAAACTCTAGTCTATTGAAAATAAATCCTCGCCCCTGTGGGGGGGGGGTCGAAAAGTTACTGTGGAACACCCGCTGGACGCTTGTCAAAAACCGAACCGCCTCCGGTGCCAAGCAGCCGAATGTGTCAAATGCCAAGGGAACGAAGGCATGTTGATTATCCTCACAAGATTTAGCGTGCTTTTCCACATTCTTTTCCACTGCTCTCAGAAACCACTTGCCCAGCCACGAACCCACTATCCCAAACCTCGCTAAGGGAGATACACCTGTAAGGTCAACGCATGCGTGTTTCTCGTCCTCCTAGCCAAACACTAGCACGTTAGCTGGGCGTAAAGTGGATATCCCTTCCACTGAGTCTGTAAGAAAATTAACCGGGGCCTCCTTCTTGGCCGAGATCCTTGCTCGTCTGAGAATATCCATTAACGTGTCTCAAAAAACAATTGTCCCCTCTCTGTTTCTCTTTCTTCTCTCTCTGTAATCACCATGGCGATCTGTCTCTGTGGAAGGGAAGCTTTGATTCGCACGTCATGGATCGATTTCAACCCAGGAAGACATTTCTACTCATGTCATGTATAATATCGTCTGATTTGGCTTTTTATTCTCTTTTATATATCAGTTCTGATATGTTGTTTGTTCATTATGATAGGAAGCTGGATGTCGTGGTTTTCTAGGTTGGGTTGATCCACCTATGTGCCATCGTGCTGTTGAAGTAATTCTTGGACTTTGGAGAGCAAAAAACAGAGCTGAGCACGAAAGGGATGAAATGAAGTCTAAAATCCGAATAAAGAACATTATGATCCTTGTGCTTCTCTGTTGCTTAGGGTTTATTTTTTGGGTAGTAATTAATAAATGTAGGTGATGTAGTTTGGACTACTTTGATGGAACTTGTATGTCCTTTGAAACTGTGTATTTTGACTAATGTTTGGTCACATTTTGGGTTTAATGAAGAAAGGTGTTTTGGTTGACTTTTTTTTTATTGAAAATTGAATGCAAAACATTAATGAAGTTTAACCTGACAAGCTACCATAATATTGAATGCAAAAATGAATATCTAACCTAACAACCTGCTCCTATTTTCGCTTTTGAGATCAAGGATTTTCTGGAGGTTTTCAAGACGGTTAACGGTGACAAGATGCGGAAAAGAATAGTGCACGGTATAATTTTAGTCACTATTTGGAGTTTGTGGGTTGCTAGGAATGAGTTGGTGTTTAAGGGGAAGAAACTAAGCGTTCCGGATATTATAGCTAGAATCAAGTCGATGCCATTTTTATGGCTAAAAAATAGAAGCAAATGTAATAGTATAGTTTGGAAGGAGTGGCGTCGGTCCCCGTTGTATATGTTGTAATCGGTGTTGTGCAGCCGGCCCTTGCTTTGAGGTCCGTGCGTGCGTTTTGTTGAATGAAAGTTAATTTTCAAAAAAAAAAAACCCTAACAACCTGCAATGACCAAATAACCAAACTTGACCCATTTGACAAAACATGTAATGAACAAAACCTGTTGTTGACAATATTATTACCAAATGAATAGCAATTGACCCATTTGACCAAAACATGTCTTGAACAACATTTGACCAAACCTGTCTTGAAAAACACCATGACCAAATGCATAACAATTGACCCATTTGAGAAGCTGTTGTTTACCCATTTAACACCAAACAAGCATGAACAACAATTGACCCATTAAACATATATATTAATGCCACATTACCATTAATACCAAAAAGGTGGCATACAAAGTAGCCATAATAAACACATCCCAACAGTTAAGAAAAGTACATAAAGTTGTTCAAAACATAAAACAATACATAACATAATTAAAACATCCCAAAAGTTAACCAAGTGTAATGGCTAAGCTGTTGCCCCTTCACCTGCTTTCCTTGGCTTCTTGGTAGGGTTCTTGGTTGTAACAACCCGGTTTGAGACCCAAAAATTTTTCGCGTTTAAAATTAGTATAACGAACGTCCAAAGAATAATAATTAGAAACATATATAATTATGGAACCAATATCGGGAACGTTATATATATGTATTTTACGAATTATTATTATACAGGAGTATACGTTGCGATACCGAACCATTGCCTATAAAATATTCCTAATAATTGTACACAAATACCCGTTACGAACTGACACCCGATAACGAACCCGACCCGATCGGTGTTGCTTGCTTACTCAACCAACGGGACACATGGCACCATAGAGTAGTGCCATGTGCCCCACTTAGATATTTGACACACTCACCCCACCCCTTATTAAAAACCCACAGTAACCTTCAACTTCTCTCACAATACACACACACACCGACATATGCAGAGGAGGAGAGGAAGACAGATGAAGGGGCTGGAGGGTCTCCGGCTGCCAAGGCGGAGCTCCGATGGCCTCGTTCTTTAACACACTCACACCCTTACCCCCAAACTTCTAGAGATAGAGAGACGACAGAGAGATCCAGAGAGAGAGAGAGAGTAACGAGGATGAGAGAGAGAGACAGGAAGCCGATGCTTCTACCGCCTTCTGTGGCGGAGCTTCGGTGAGTCAGACCCAACCCACACCCCTATTCCCTTTTTACGATGCCGATGATGATGATGTTAAGGGTTGTCAATGGTGGTACAGAGGGCTCCAGTGGCTGCCGGATTAGGGTCGTGACCAATGAAGGGTTCGGGTATTGTTGATAGGGGTGACTGCAAGTGGTGGTTGTACTGTGGTGGTCAGCGGTAGTGTGAGGCTCGGTGGTGGTTCGTTGGCGTAGATGACGACGGCTGGAGTGGTGACAAGCGGCGGAGTTGGTAGCCTATCGATGAGTTCCAAAACAGCCTTCGATGAGCATGGCGAGTTCGGTACCTCCCCATCTCTATCTCAGATCTAGAAAGATTGGTATTAAATTGATGGGATCAAGGTTAGTGTTTTATAATAATGGTGATTAGATCTAAGTGCTCGATGAATATTGTGGTGGTGGTCAAAAATGGTGAAATAGAGTCCCCACTTGATAAGAAGAAGGGAACAGCTCAAAGTTTGGGATAAATGGTCAACATCAGATCATGTTTGTCAAACAGGGTCAACTGAAGTTAATCAAAGTCAAGGCATGGTCAACAGAGTTGGATATATATAAATAGGAAGAGGTATAATCGCACACCCAACTATTTAAGTACGTAACTAGTTGTTATAGACTAGTGTGAGTGCCCGCGCGTTGCGGCGGGTGTCACGACTAACATTAAAAAAAACAATGCATTATTTGGGTATTTGGGGTTATGTACATGTAGAACAGGTTTATTTGGGTTATGTTTATCAATCATAAAAATGGCTAGAAGAAAAGGAAAGTCAAATTGGTCAAAAGTCGGCCAAACATTATTTGGGTTATGTTTTATATCAAACAAATGGTGAAATGAAAAGAGTCAAATGGGTCGAACGTCAGCCAAAGTTTATTTGGGTTATGTTATATCAGTCAAACAAATGGTGAAATACTAAAATGAAAAGGAGAGTCAAATGGGTCCAAAGTCGGCCAAAATTTATTTGGGTTATGTATTATTAGTCAAACATATGGGGAAATGAAAAAGAGAGTCAAATGGGTCGAAAGTTGGCCAAAGAACCATAATCGTATTTGACACTAATTATCTATCTTTTTTGTTGAAAAAATTAAAAAAAAGGAAATTGATAATGGCGTGAGCAAAATTCTTAGGGGAAATGGATTTAAATACTCCCAACTATGGCCCGTTGGCGGATAATACTCTCAACTATCACTTTGGCCATTAGCACTCCCAACTTTCAACTTGTTGGCCATTATCACTCCCGGACTTAACGGTGTTAGTTTTTGTCTGACGTGGCTAACAGAAGCTGACGTGGCAATGCATATGTGTATCTGTGTGGCCAAAATATAAAAACGAAAACTTAAGGGGCACTTTTGAAACTTATTATTATTATTATTATTATATAGTTTTTTGATTTAATAAAAACCAAAACTCACTTCACCTGATGTCAGACCAACCCCCACCCCCACCACCCTTCACCTCCACCACCCTTCTTCTTCACCACCACCACCACCACCACCACCCTCCTTCACCGTCCACCACCACCACCCTTTTTATTATTTTTATCATTATTATTATTATTATTATTATTATTATTAAAACACAACTCATCAATAGAGAGAGAGAGAGAGTTCAGAGATAGAGAGAGAGGCGGAGCACCGCCCTGCACCACCATCGTCTGCACCGGTCCAGACCAGAACCCACAGGTCCGGTGAATAACTTAGCAGTCATGTTCAGCTAAAACCTTTAGTTTCAGGAGGAAGGAGGAAGAAGACGACTGTGACAGGAGGAAGAAGACGACGGGTTGGGGTTAATCGTACTCGGGAAGGGGTTAATCGTACTCGGGTTGGGGTTAATCGTGCTTGATTGGGGTTAATCGTGCTCGCCGGAGACATATGGATAGTCGGAGAAGATGACCGGAGGTCAACCGGAGTTCTTCCTCTCTTCCAACTTTCTCTATCGTGCTTGGTTGGGGTTAATCGTTCTCGCCGGAGACATATGGATAGTCGGAGAAGATGACCGGAGGTCAACCGGAGCTCTCCCTCTCTTCCACAGTCAAATACTTCATCATTTGAGCTTGTGACTGATATTTTTGCTGTAAGGGCGTGGCGTGTTGACCCAGGTGGTGGTGGTGGACGGTGAAGGGTGGTGGTGGTGAAGGGTGGTGGGGGTGAGGGTGGGTCTGATGTGAGGAAGAAGATGGAGGAGTGGGGTAGGGGTGGGGGTGGGTGTTGGGATTTATAATAATAATAATAAAAAGTTTCAAAAGTGCCCCCTTAAGTTTTCGTTTTTATATTTTGGCCACACAGATACACATATGCAGTGCCACGTCAGCTTCTGTTAGCCACGTCAGACAAAAACTAACGCCGTTAAGTCCGGGAGTGATAATGGCCAACAAGTTGAAAGTTGGGAGTGCTAATGGCCAAAGTGATAGTTGGGAGTATTATCCGCCAACGAGCCATAGTTGGGAGTATTTAAATCCATTTCCCCAAATTCTTACTATGCAATCCTTAAACCTTCCTCTAAGATCATACTCCATTACTTTTTCAAGCGTCCTAGATGATGGAGAAAGGTCAAAATCAGTATGCTGCTGCATTTCTTTCTCATCAGCACTCATGGTTGACCTCTTAGAAACTTGTGTAGATAAGTTCTTAATATCCAAATCTGATTTTGATTCAACCCCCCTTGACATTTCAGATAAAGGATAAGATGATAAATCACCATCAGCAATTGCAGAGTCACTTGTGCTTCTTGTTAGTTTAAGGCTTTGAACATGTTACATCTTCATTTGATAAAGATTCATTAACGTGTGTCTTTCTCATTAACTTCGTTGAAGCTATCTATTGAATCTGTACCTCTATTTTTCTGGGAAGTCTTCTCCCATTCCCTGGTCGATTCCGGCCCGAAATATTGGTTCATGAACTCGTGCGCGGCGATATTATCGAAAACATAGTGGTCTTCTTTTGGATTGCGTAGTTTATGGTTCTTTGGAAAAGTGTGTGTTGACTAAGCTGTGGGGAGAAGAAGAGTGTTGGCTACCAGATTTGTCTGACGTGGAATTCTTATGTTGCGAGAGAAATTTGTGTCGGATCTCCACCGATTTTCTCAAATAAGACCAAAACATTCCCACTTGATTTTAACCATGACCTTGGTACATGGTACCTACATGATTACTTAGTTATTTAAAGGTTTCCAAATTTATGAAGTATGTTCAATAGACTTGACTTACAGCTTTTGTGATGGTTCCCCACAATTCTCTTGTCATTTTGCTGAACCATATGACCCTTTGTAACTACAACTGAGCAACCGCTAGTTGGAGCAATATAAGTAGGCCAATAATGTCCGATGCTTTGACCATTGACCACGTCCCGCCTTTCCCCATTCCCGTGAAGTCTATTGCAATTGGATTATCACCCGCATGAACATCAAAGTTGGTCTGTTTCAACATACTTTCTTGTCAAACATATAAAACTCATGTCAAAGTTTGACTATTAGATTGACTTTGATATTACCTTGTACCATGTCAAAGGTTGACTTTTAGGCGACCCTGAGATCCAAAGCGATGAACCACCAGTGTTTAGGCCTAGTGCTTCTCCTTTGAGTCCAACTTGATATGTCCATTTCTGAGATGAAAGGTCAACGACTGACCCATTTGTTAAGCCTGCAAGCTTCACCGGACCCGTGATACCCGCACCCGTTTTATAAAAAAATGGACTATAGTTCTGTACAAAAAGATAACATGAATATCAAACATATTTATTAACAAAATTATAGCTGTTGCATTATTATATATAACATTTTGAATCATGGTTTGCGCCAGTCTTTTTCTTGCTTTTTACACTGTCACCACAAAAGTTCTTTGTTTTATACTTTATCCACCTTTCATATATGTCTTTCTCTCTCACTAAAAACAAAATCAAAAGCCTATTTTGCTCGCCTGTGAACATCTCCTTTCTCCGTCTTTACCCTCTTTCTACATCGTCTATTTCCACCCAACAACACCACACAGTTCAAGTTCTGTGCACGTTAGCTTTGGGGTTTTCCTTGCCTCCGCTTCTGCAGCTTTTGGATCTTATTTCTAAACGACAAAGTGACGGCGCGAACGATTTGTCGGAGATGGTGTCAACGTCATGTCTGAGACGCGGTGGTAGCGGCTGTTTGAGAGGGTCGTCGTGGTGTTGTCGCCTTCTCAGCCAGGTAAACCTTCATCACTATAAGAATCCCCCTCCGATTGATGGGTTTATGTGACGCACGCGCCGTAAGGGGAACACGCGCCGCCACATGCGGTGGCGCTCCGCCGATGTTCCTCCCTCTTTCCTCCTTCCACTTTCTCCAGTCTCTCTCTATCGATCCTCTCCCTCTTGGCAGTGTATATGTGTGTTGAAATAGATGGGTAAGTGGTTTATAGCTTTATATATGGGTGGTGTTTAATGGCTTGGTGTAAGAAACAAATGGGTTAAATGAACTCACTTTATAGATGTTTTGTCATCTTTCTGTTAATTGCAAAATGATCCCTACAGAAATCGACAATACCAATTTCAAGCATACATTTTACTTCTTGAAATGTTATTATTGCGAAGTAATTGATCAAAATTGTTTTTGTTCCACAGTTTCAGTCCTTGCTTTCGATGGTAAGCAATCGTATGACACTTTTGTTTTCTATGTTACACTCTTAGTATACGATATATTTTCTAATACGGTGACTGCTTTATTCAATCATTTCCGTTTGCGATGTATGGTATTTTATCTTAACACAACACGACGGTTAACGCGTCACGTGTAACACAAAGTACCACCCGTCGCGCGCCGCCGCAGGTAAATCACTAGTTTACTTAAAATCTGATTTGTGGTTTTTTGTTATGTTTAAGAAAATAGATGTAAGGTGGTTTAAAAAGATACCATTAAATTACATCGTTTTATTTTCCAAAAACCAGCTAAAGCTTTGTCAACTAATCAAAACTCTCTTTTCAGACTTTTTATTTCAATGACGAGTGACGAAATATATTTCCAATTACACTAAACGTAGCTTTATCTGAGTTGTAGGAAAAGAAGGAAGGCAAGGAATCTAAAAGGTTCAAAAAATTCAAAAAATAAAAAAATCTAGTAACCACACCTTACACTTTTCCAGCTATAACACTTAAAAGAAACGAATATTGATATCCATACATGTTTATGTTTTCATGTTATTAAGTTGAAAAGGGTGAGTGTTTTATGACGAATGTAGTTAGCGCTACATTGGCAAGGTTGTTTCCGCAATACCCCAGCCCATAAAATTTATTATAAAAAGACAGTTTATAGAGAACACACCTGGAAAACTGTTGTAGCTGGGCAGGAATTGCTGCCAACTATACCCCTGCATCACCCAAATGAACAATTCTAAATTAGCAACGACAATTATTAAACAAAACTCCTATATAAGTTAGTGTTATGAAGCATGACACTTGACTGGAATTATTGTGAGTTATTACCCATTGACCCAAAGTCTGCAGTAATGGATTAAAGTTTTATTTTTGTGACATCTCAATATTCAAAAATTTGCTGGAAGCACGTGTATGGCAAGAGAGTTTTTTTTTTTTTCTTCTAAAAAGGTAAGTAAATGAAGGGGAGGGACCTGATGTTTGTAAAGAGAGGCTGCACGTTTTTAGTTTGTTTGGTCCGAACCAGTGCTGGCGCGTTAGGCGTATGTAGTCAATTTTGGGGCCGTTGGGAGATCACTGGTTGAAAAGTTAAAAATGCTACGGGCTGATGCGAGTGCACAAAAGCTTCCTCATTATTACTTCTTTGGGGCAAAGGATACTTTAAAGCTTCGGGATGTTCGCCGGGATCGGTGAAATGGAAGAAAGGTGGTAAATGGGGTAAAGGTGCCGACGTTTCTGTGGAGTCGTAACCAGGAAAATGCAGGAACAATGATATGGTTGCATTGGTGTTCTTTTGATCTACATGGATGGGTGGATGTAATCTTGGAGTCTTATACAATTTGTATTGGTGCTCTTATAGTAATTGTATCTCATTTTGGGTGGATGTAATCTGGTGTCTTTTGTAGCTTGGGGCTAACTATTGTTGGCCGGTATATCAATAAAAGTCTCGTTTTGCCATTAAAAAAATGAAGGTGTGAGTGGCGGCTGAAGAGAAACTCCACTGCCCTTTTTTTAAGAGCAACAAACAACATTGATTCGAAGGAAATTACTATCAACTGGTTTGATTATTTTCATCTACTTAAGAAATATTAGAATATCTTATCCTTTAGGATTTCATGCCATTTGGCTGTCAAAAGTTGTAACTATCTTGCTATTTGTATTTAGATCTAATGCTCTCAAGTATATTCTGCATCAACTAATTTAAACTCTTATGGTATGGCAATGACAATGTATTTACAGAACTTTTATCGTGGTATGGCGATTAATGGGTTTATAAACCAACATATCTTTGGTAAATTAAGAACCACTGTGAATTCTTGTTAAAAAAAAAACAAAAGGTAATGTGATTTTTTAATAACTAAAACTATAAAACTTTAGTTATCAACGTGCTTACAAATAACACTGAAAATAAACTTTTTTACGACCAAAGGAACTCAGACAATAGTTGTAACTCAGAAAATAGAAATAAATTCAAACCTAGGAAACCAACAATTAACCAGTAAACAACTATAGACGATATGATAATAAGTATTAGCATAAACAAGTTTTGATGATGATACCTGATTCCAGCTAGAATGTATTAGAGAGTTTGAGCCGCTACAAGTTCTACACATTCTCAGAACATCACCATAATGGCTACCCATCTTCTTTCCACACAAGAGAAAAACTTTCAGGAACTAAAATACATAATTGAAGCTGTTAATTGAGTTTATAGAAGGCGGTGGGACTTTAAATGGATGGGACGATTCAGTTAAGAAGATGAATAACCTATTGAAATGGCTTTGCAATTAAAGATTTCATTAAAGTATTAAACCTTTCTATTGATATGGAGGAAGGCAAAGGATCATTGAAGAACATCCATTGAAGAAGAAACGGAGGGAGAAAGAAGAAACGGAGGGAGAATTGAAGGATTCATTTTTAGTTTTTCACTAAAATAGGTGGGTGAAATGTCTAGATTAGCCTCCAAAGTGTCTTAATTGACACCAACATTCCCATATTACCCTTAGCAAATAAGCTTTATTCTCTTATACTTGTTGCTTTAAAAATTGTACTCATGTCAAAATTACAATATGGTACATCACTCCTCTTTTATAATGTATTATAGATATATGTATATTCTATGAATCAATCGGGTTACATGTGTAGGACTCGACTAATGTACTGGACTAACCCGACATACAATTAGATATAAAATCTAAGAACCAATCAAACGAATAAAGGTAGGATAAGATGCGAGATTGTAATATTAGAAACTTGTATGGAAGATAATAAATACTTGTGATAATCGAGACATTGTGACACTTGGGACATTAACATAGAAGACTCGGACATATGAAGTAACTAGTATTTATAACACCGATGACGATATCTTAGATCTTAAGACGAACTTTGTGGATACATTGAACACTGGACAAACCTTGCGGATTTAAGACATAAGATGGGACTTGGTGTCTAACATCCTAAAGACATGTTAATCGGGATTATTGGGATCTTAGATAATCATATGTATATTTACATATTAGTTACTCGACACTTGGAGAACTATAAAAACAACGCAACATAAACATTAACAATTTAGTGACTAGTTACAACTTGAATAATAAATGCACGAAGGACATGAGGTGATGAACTCGGTATGTAGAACTTCGGATAAATGTCTACACATCACATGAATAGACAAGTAGAATTACTAATCGACAGTTAGAATAATTCACTTAATAACTAAAGGTCCTAGTCATCCACACGTGTAACCATGATGCTCAGTTACACGCGCTAATACTAATAATCATAATAGGACTTGGCATGTACGGGATAGAAAGACTCAAGGCTTGGAAATACCATGTACTAATATGATGTAATGTCGAGGTGAGTTCGTGTACTTCCCCTTTTTGTTTTACTGTTTTGGGGTGAACATATGCTTGTGTGTGTAAACTGTTTTGTGTGTAAACTTACTTGATGTGACAAGGGCTCCCGAAACCAGATGCACACTCATTAACCCAAGGGAGTTGGGCCACTTAATATATGGGTAGTACTACTTGGGGAATCCCCCACGCACAGTGGATCCGGAAGCCCGGAGAACCCTCTACTGAGGTCTGCGGACCGCTGCGGCATATATTATGCCGTAGGGAATCCATAATGGGAGTAGATGGATTCCGTGTTAGGATTGAGGTGTGATACTTGTACATCACCATGTGTTGTGTTGTGTAAACTTGGAAACGTGTTATGAAATGAAAACTTGTTTTGGATTTACTTTACTACTTACACGGACTCACCAGCATATTCGCTGACCCAAACTCTTTTAAGCATGTGTTCAGGTACTGCAAATGGAAGGATGGTAACTGCAAGGTATATGTTTGCTAGTAGCGGATTAGAGAATATCTGGTAGAGGATTGTTGTTACAAGTGTTGCGGATTAGAGCAATAAAACTAAGAGCAGGTAGATATTGGAACGACTAGAGGAGTGCACCTCATCAACTGCTTCGACGACCGCCGCGACTCGTCCCTGCATAGCTAGAAGACTATTAAAATGAGTTATGTATTTATACTTTGGATTAGAATTGTATTTTACACTTAAATATTAGTTATCGTTGCTTCCGTTGTGCAAGTCTGTTACCAATCTGTCGTAACGTCCAGCCCCCTCCTGGTCGGGTTGTTACATTGGTAGGCTTCTTGCTAGTCTTTTTCCCTCCACTTGAGCCCTATTACCTCCATCACCATCTGTCATCTCCCTCTTCTTGCAGCTCCTACTATTGTGACCCTTTCCCTTGCAATTCTTACACTACACAGTCTTTCCTTTTCTTGACAGTTTTTCCACCAGCAGCTTCCATGTTATCTTGCAGCTCAACCTGGTCTTTTTTCCTGCTCTTCTTTGACTTGCCAATTGAGGTACGGTAAAATGGTGGGGTCAATGTTGTTGGACAGTCTGACCTAGGCAACATCATAGCACCATTTGTTGGAGATATCTTGTATGAGTAAACCTTTTTCCAGGTCTCCAACCTATAACAAGGATTCACCCATTCTTTTGGTGGCTCAACTGCTTGGTTATTTAAAAGCATGTCCCAATTGACAGCCACAACATGTTTACAAGGGATTCCACTTATCTCCCATGCCCTGCAACTACACTCTTTAACTGACATATCAACGACATATTGTTCCATAGAACCACTTACCTGCCATTTGGTCCACCCATTCTACTTAACCCTACAATTAACTGCCTCCTTTTTGTTTTCCTCTGGTAATTTGGTAGCACTAGGTATCAGTAAACCCTTACATCTCTGTTGCTTGTTGATTACATTGGCAATCCTCTTCATACAATACTCCCTCAAATACTCCAACAAAAAGATTATATGCTTGTCCCTCCCTGCCACAGTCTTTGAGTTGAATACTTCACACATATTATTTAAGAGCACATCAGATTATGCTCTACCTGTAATAAAAAGAGGCATTGTGATAAATACTTGACATAGAATATTCATGATATATACATACTCATTTGATGAACTACAAACCTGTGAAATGAGACCTAGACCAATGATGTGGTGGTATGGTTTTCAACCAATTGTATGCCTCTACATTGTATTGCTTCAATTCCTCCATTTGACGTGTAAAATATGGGACTGTCAAACAAAATCACAACTCTTACAAAGAATCTTAAAAGTACTACAGAAGCTATAATAAAAACATATCTTAAGTTCACCTGTTGTTGATGTTGCACAGTTCCAAACAATCTTTGAATCCTTGACCCTCCATTGTATCTTCATGTTCTGGTGGATGTGCCTTAGGCAAAATCTATGTTCTGCTGCAGGGAACACTTGTGATAGTGCTGGTATAAGACCCTTTTGTGTGTCTGAAATGAAAGTGAACCTTGAATTTGTGTCCAGATCTAGATCATCTAGAAGCAATTCTAGAAACCATGTCCATGACTCCTTGTTCTCTGCCACAGCAACTGCATATGCAAGAGGATAAATCCCATTGTTTGGATCCAATCCAACTACACTCAACACTTGACCAGTATATAGACCCTTGATAAATGCCCCATCTAAACCTAATAACTCCCTGCCACATGCTTTAAAACCTTCCTTTAATGGTCCAAGACAGATGTTGATTCTTTTGAAAACCCTAGTTGGTGAATCTGGGTTGGGTTCAGACTCAAGATAGAGCTTAACTGTTGTTCCTGGATTTGTACTCTACATCTCACAAGCATAGTCCCCTAATCTAGCATATTGTTCCTTGTAATCACCCATAAGTTGGCTAGCAACTGTCTTCTTTGCCCTGAATGTGTGCATGGATGTCACCCGAAGCTCATACCTATTAGCCAACTCTTCCTGGATAGTTTTCACAGTAATAATAGGATTAGATGCAACCTGGTTCATAACCAACTGTTCCTGAGCCATAAACCTAGTAGTGAAATGGAGATTTTTTCTGGATTGCAAATAGTGGTGTTCAGGGTTGTATGTTTTCACCATCCAATCACCATTAGATTCTTTAAAAATGTATAAAAGCCATGGGCATTCTACTAGAGCCAATCTTGCTTGCTTCTTTTTATATGTAGCACTTGCACTACTTTTGCCAACCTTTTTAGATGTATGGGCCCCACCATCAGATTCTTTGGGCCTTGTCACATGTTCACTTGGCCCAGGATCTGCTCCACTAGGCCCAACAGTTGTTCCACTTGGCCCAACACCTGGTCCATCAACTTTCTTGCTTGAATAACAGTTCATGTCATAGATCACTCTAATCCTTCTCTTGTCATTCTTCAAAAATGACAGTTCCCTTCTTGTTTCAATGGCATGCCTCTTGATAAGATCTTGGCCTCCTTTGCACTTGCAAATAACCGTGTAAGATAAAACCTAGCCTCTGAAAGAGAATTCATTGACCTCTACAAAAATGACAAACATATTATTAGACACTTATAATATGAAATAAATAAATAAACAACATTGAATTAATACCACTAACGTTTGCTTTACTCCTTATTTCCTTTAGCTTCCTGCTTCTTCTAGTTTCAAAGTTAGCCATTGACTTGTCTGTTAAACTGTCAAAAGATTCATAACTCAAATACTCAGCCCTTAACACCTCTTCTTCCTCATCTCCATCATGGGTACCTATATTGTTAACAGAATGTAGATCACCAGGAACTCACGATTTTGTTTTTGGTTGCCCTGGTGGAGACTTCCCAAGAGGTCACCCATCCTAGTACTACTCCCACCTGAGCACGCTTAACTGTGGAGTTCTCCTCTCATCCACTAACATTAAGCCCAAAACGCGTTGGTGATTTAAGAGGCTTTGAATTACTTATGAACCAAGGATCTCTCCTGGCCACGGCCGATGTGGGATTTGCCTAGGGTGTCATACAATGGTCCATGTCAATCTTTTCAGAAATCGGTACTGTTACAATCACCCCCCCCCTTAGGGACTCATCGTCCTCGATGAGGTTTGCCCCACCATCCCGAACGACACAGGAGTGGCTCTGATACCATTTGTAACATCCGGCCCCTCTCACCACCAATATTGTCCGCTTTGCCCCGATAGGTTGCCCATCCAGAGCTCACGGATTTGTTTTTGGTCGCCCTAGTGGAGACTTCCCAGGAGGTCACCCATCCTAGTACTACTACTCCCACCTGAGCACGTTTAACTGTGGAGTTCTCCTCTCATCCACTAATATTAAGCCCAAACACGTTGGTGATTTAAGAGGCTTTGAATTACTTATGAACCAAGGATCTCTCCTGGCCACGACCGATGTGGGATTTGCCTAGGGTGTCATACAATGGTCCATGTCAATCTTTTCAGAAATCGGTACTGTTACAACCAATATATTCCTCATTTGAATCAACATAGTTATGGAAGTCCCTCATATCAGTCTGACTATCCACCTCATTATCACCCTCATTACCATTATCACCATGACTATCCTCCTTATTATCACCCTCATTACCATTATCACCATGACTATCCTCCTCATTACCATTATAAACCTCTCTATTAACCTCATTATCACCCTCATTATCAACCTCTCTATCAACCTCATGATCACCCTCATTACCAACAATTGTAAATTCCCCAAAAAAGTCTATATCATCAAAATTTATACCCATCTATGAAACTAACACCATGTATGTCATTAGCAGTGGCATTACTATCATGTACCTTACTAGCACCATCTTTCTCATTAGCACCATCTTGTACATTATTGGCAGCATCACTTGTTCCACATTCATACTAGGATTATCTTGAACTCTAGAAGACTAGTCTCCTCTTTGGGACCAACTTCTTAGGCATAACAGTGTTATGAACAACACCTCTTACATCCTCTGTTTCTTCAATAACAACCTTAGAACCAGTAGGTGACTTCAAATAAGTATCAATCCTAGTCTCTTTATGTTCAATAAAGAAGTTAATAACATTATTCTCACCCACATATTTAGCCATATTTAGAACATCAGCATCATATCCTAGAGCACACAAACCAGTGTCCAAATCTCTATCTGGTATTTGAAAATGGTAGTATAATCCCCCCTTTTCAACAAACCTAGTTCCCTCATCATCCAATCTAGTTTGTGTGCAGAAAACTCGTCTATATCCAACCAGTCTACGTAAACTACAGTACCTAATACATACCTTCTCCAAGACTCTTCGTAAACAGCAAGTAGGAAAATTTAGGGTTTACATAGCAGCAATAGTTAGGGTATAACATTTAGGCTTAGAAAACATCGTCATTTAGTGAAAAATTTTAAAATCGAAGTTTAAAGGATACTCTGAAACTTACCATATTCCTCACCAGGGTTAAAATCTTCGTGTTTATCCCTAATCGTCCAAGGCATTTCGCTTAATATCGTAAAAATGTTTCTCTGATGATGAAGATTGAAGGTTTGAGGAAGATGAATGAAGCAGATGAAGAATGAGGGAAGAATATAAGAGTAAACTGACATCTAGGACTAGAGCAGCAAATCCTCATCATTTAGAGTGTAATTTACTATATTGCCCTCACGTGAAAGTCATATGACCAAACTTAACAGCCAAAACTAACGTCAGTTTGGGTCACGGACCATTGATGAAACAAAATACAAAATACAAAATACAAAACACAGATCCCATATGTGTAATTTTGAAAATCTGAGAAGCATGTTTTAAATTTGGGCAAACCACAGGAACCATCCGGGCAGTTTACTCTATTGCAGAAATGTAGACTATCTATTTTTTTGTTCAATTTTTGTAAACGCAAGTAGACTATATCAATTGATATAAGTTAATATTATTTTTCAAAAGTTGGATAAATATGATTTTATATTCTTATTATAAAGTTTTTACGTTGTGTGTGAGATTCATCTGTAAGATTAACATAAACGCTCGTGTTGTTTTAAAGAATAACCTAATGTACTTTAAATTTTAGATTTCATATTTTTTTTCCTTTGGAGAGAGCACAACCGATTGTGGTTAAGAAGACAAGCATGCATACTTTATGGGTGTTTAGGTAAAC
>JAUTDX010001577.1:0-40677 GCA_030844895.1 Ambrosia x helenae
AAATCATGAGCATTTTCGTCAATCACGTATAAATTCATCTTCTTCCCCATTGTCTTCTTCCCTAGTCAGACCCACAACCCACCACCATCTTCACCTTCACCACCACCACTACCCACCATCTCCTCCACCTTTCACCACCACCACCACTACCCACCATTCCTAAAAAATAATTCTGGTGATCAATTACCCCCCCTCTTCTTCAGATACAAATATGTATTTAATTCAGCATCATGATATACTACTACTACATTGGAATAAACAAATGCTAATTAAAAGATAAGCAGAAAGTCATCTGGTGCCCTTAAGCCATAGAGACCCACAAATCCGTCTCCTAAAGCCTCGTTTCTATCAATCCAGGTCAAGAAAGTATCCCAGACACGGGATACATGTCCCTAAGATCATTCCACGCATTTTAGGCTTGTGATTGCTTACAAAAAAAACGAAACACTTCGTGATATGAACCCATGCGTTGGATTTATATTCGCGGCTCCCCCATTATACAAATTGAACCCAAAATCGAATACCCCATTCCATTCTGAACTCAGAGCATTCACGTCAGCTTCCTCATTTCCCATTTACTCACAACCAATCACAAACACATATTACATTAAAAATCATTACAGTTTCTCTTTCCTCCATTCACAATCACTTTCAATAAATATTAAAAAATAAATACAGTTTCATGTTTTCCCTAAAAGATTCCTAAATAACCCAAATATACCGATAAACAGTAGATTCTCCAATTTTTTTTCACTCACAACCACTTACACACACCCCATATAATTTGGCTGACACACTCATAGAAAAAAGGGAAGCTGCTGTGAATGCTCTCAACCATACCAAAACCCCCAAGAAACACCTCTGATTCAAGCTTCAATCATCGCTTTTGTCTAGCACCCCTCGTTCTAGTTCTCATCCGACTAACACCCGTACGTTATAGGTTAGTTTGTTTTACTCATGCAGAATCGATCAGAATGTTTCAAGGTTTAAAAGCCCTATGGGTTTTGTTAGGTGCCGTGATCGATTAGTGGGTCAATTAAATCAAGGAGATGTTGGGTAGTGGTAGTGGTGGTGGTTGTGAAATGTGAAGATGGTGGTGGGTGGTGGGTCTGATTAGGGAAGAAGACAATGGGGAAGAAGATGAATTTATACGTGAGTTGACGAAAATGCCCCTGACTTAACGTCAAAAACTTAACTGGGTTAATTGTTTGGAGTGTTTTGGCCTATTTTCTCAAAAGTCAAGGACTGTTCAAGCAATTTTTAAAAGATTGGGTTGGAGTGGCAAATTGGGCCAAACCACAAGAACGGTTTGGTAATTTACTCTTGTTTTTTATAGAAGCAATTCCTGACTTCCATTGTTTGCGTCGTGCAGATGCGAGCAGACATTGAGGTGCTGCAGATAGTTTGATTTTTGGAAGACATGGGCTTAAAAAAATGTCTACCCTTTCTCCTCTTTTATTTCAAAAAGTCAATAGATTCTTATTTTGTTAAGTGTTTTTGCTTAGCTTATTGTAAATATTGGTTGTATGGATGGTAGATTTGTAATTTTTTTTTCTAAAAAGTCAAAGCCAAAAGCCAGGATTTCTAACTTTTCAAAAACAGATTTTCCACCCTTAAAAGTCAAAACTCAAAACAGAAAGTGTTTTTGGTTACGCAAACACCTTATTGACTAAAGCCAATATAAGTTGTTTTGAAACTCAGGGCATGTTTGGATAAACAGTTAAACACCCTCTAACTTTAGGCATCATTCACACGGCAAAACCAAGTCAAGATTACAAAATGGACGCCGACATCACCACCACCGTCGACCACCACATCACCACCCAACCTACCACCACCACAAACCGACCACCTCTCTCCACTAAAACCCATATCTGGAATTTCACCCCTTCCATATCAAACAAACAATACAAACATGAAATCAATCATAAAATGAATAACTATGGAAGGAGTGAAATTTGTACTAGATGCAGTAGAAGGAGTTGATACAACCTATGTCCATGACTGGAATATAGGAGCACTTGTTGCAGACAATATCTAGAAATCAGCTGTTGACGGAGAGATCAGACGACGGCACAACGGCGAGGTGCTAATGCACGTCCAGCCTAACGTTTCCATTGTTCTCGGCAACTATGAGCTTAGTTTGAAGTTTATGAATAACTTTCTGAATAGTCGAACTCGAACTTGTATATCCAATTTTTGTTCTAAAGTATTGTTCCAATTTACCTCTAGCATGATCTATGTTTAATGTCTATGGAATGTAACTTATTGAACCAAGTTAGAAACGGTAACCAGTGACACTGACAGGTCTAGGATTTATTTTATTATTTGTGTCTGTGTGTGTGTGTTTGGGGGAGGGGGTTACCCAAAGTTTAAGAGGTGTGATCGAATTTTTGCCTATAAATTTACACCAAGTTTTTTAGGAAGGGGGGGGGGGGGTTGTGCCCCCTCCCACCATTACAACATGTAGCTTGTTTGTCATCCCCACTTGTGATATCAGCTACCACCATAATAGTTTTTCCGTCAAAAAACCCTAATCCTCCGAGAAACTCGGAGGCGGCAACGGCGAATAGGCTTTCTGGATCAGCATGGCGGGCAGAGATCGCTACAAGGAGGATACGTGGTATGATGCACCTACTAGGAAACGAAGAAACGGTAAAGAGGACGTCGCTTCGAAGGATCCGTGGTCACGAAGTTTTTTGTATCCAACCTTCCTGAGGGTTGTGCGTCGACTGATTTGTATGGAGTGTTAAAGGGGTTTCGGGAGTATCCATGGGATCTACATAGCAAGGAAGTACGACAAGCTGGGGAAAAGATTCGGTTTTGTTTCGTTTATCAATGTCAAAGAGCCGAGTGGGTTGGAGAAGGAGATGAAGGATGTGTGGATAGGCTCTTACAAGTTGTTTATTGTGTTAGCCAGGTTCGTGGATGGAGAGCGACTTGTAAGGAAGGAGGATAAACGATGGGTTCCGGTGGAGGAGAAGAAGGGTGGAGATAGGGTTTCGACAGAAGAGGAGACTCCGGTTGAGGCTGGGGCTAAGACGGGGTCTGCTCAGGCTGAGGGTCGTTCGTTTCGGGACACGCTGCTGGGGGTTACTAAGGCTGAGGCTCCGATAGACATTGTGGTTGATGATGGGTTTGTGGGTAAAGCGTTGTGGAAGGGGTGGGCTTTGTTTGGAATAGCTAAGAACTTGGAGGCACTAAAGGGTTTAAAACGGTGGTTGGGTGAGGTGAGATTGGGGACGGTGAAGATTAGATACGTGGGGGGTTTGTCAGTAGTTTTGGTGTTCGAGACTAAGGAGAGCATGATGGACTTGGTGATGACTAACGACGTCTGGAACTCTACGTTTTCATCACTGGTCCCGTGGGAGGGGCAACAATCTTCCGATGATCGCATTGCATGGCTGAATGTGTACGGTATCCCCTTGTGCCTTTTGATGATAGAGTGCTTGATTTAGTTGGGTCTCAGTTTGGTAGAGTTGTTAAGTCTGCACAAATTGATGATTCCACGGAGGATTTTTCAGTCGCTACGATTGGTGTTCTTGTTAATACGGTGCAACGGATACGTCAGTTGTGTAAGTTGGTGTGGAGGAACGTCCCGTGTACGGTGTTGGTGGAGGAGGATATTGGTGAGTGGGTGCCGGAGTGTATCGATGTGGATGAGGAGGATAGTGGGGGCGATTCGTCGATTGATAAGAGTCCCTTAAAATGTGTGGTGTCTCCTGTGCGAGTTGATGTGGATAGTAGGGGAGGGTCTACTAGTGATGGTAAGTTACATGGCGTGCATGGGAATGTTATACAGCATGATACTAGTGATGGGAAATTGCATGGTGTGCATGGGAATGGTTTACAACATGTTGCGGCTACTGTACAACAGGATGAAAGTAGAGATGAATTGAAAAAGGATAGTGGGTTGGGTCCTAGTATGATGGAGGAGGGTGGTGTTGCGGGTTCTAAGAAAAGAAGCGTGGTTTTTTTCGAAAGAAGTCTAGAGCGGATAAGTCGCCGTCACCTACGGGGTGGAAAGACCTAAGAAACGAGCTAGGGATGGGGAAGATCCTTATGATATCGATCGTTTTATTTTCAACATTCAAGAGGGTCAAAAGAGGTTGGAGGAAACGGCTGCTGGTCAACAGGAGGCGATGGATGGGGTTGACGTGCACAATTAGAAGTTGAGATAGAGAAAGAAGTTGGTCAGACAGTTAGCTTGGGCCAAGCCTTGGGTGCGACCGGGTTGCACGAGTTTGAAGAACCACTTAGGAAGATGATTGGTGACGAAGGCTTACAACCGGTGTCCTCATGAATTGTCTGTCTTGGAATATTAGAGGGCTGGGTTCCGCGGGTAAGAGTTCGTGGATAAAAAATCTTAAGGTGAGTAATGAGGTTGGGTGTGTCATGATTCAAGAGACGCAGTTTCAGTCGCTAGATGGGATTAACGTGGGGAACTTTTGGGGTTCGGGGGACTTTGAGTTCGAGCATGTTGATGCGGTGGGTCGGTCTGGGGGTCTGTTGACTATTTGGGACTCTAAATTGTTTGTGAAGGAGTCCGTTTTTAAGCACAGGTACATTCTTGGTGTTTCGGGTCACTTGAAGAATGTTGGTCAAAAAGTTT
Source organism: Ambrosia x helenae (assembly GCA_030844895.1). Lineage (NCBI taxonomy): Eukaryota > Viridiplantae > Streptophyta > Magnoliopsida > Asterales > Asteraceae > Ambrosia > Ambrosia x helenae. The sequence continues at coordinate 4,613 of JAUTDX010001577.1, forward strand.
CGCTCGTGAATGTGTATTGTCCGCAGAAGATTGTTGATAAAAGGGCGGTTTGGGAAGAACTTAAAAGGTTGATTTCGAAGGATGAAGAGATGTGGTTCGTAGTGGGAGACTTCAATTGTGTTCGGGATCGTTCGGAACGTCGGAATTCTAAGTTCAATGAAGGGGAGACTCGTGAGTTCAATGATATGTTGGATGATATTGGGTTAAAGGAATTTATGTTGCGGGGTAGGCGTTTCACGTATATAGCGGGAAACAAACTGAGTCGGTTAGATCGTGTTTTCGTTTCTTGGCCGGTCATGTGCAAATGGAATGGGGCGGAGTATAGAGTGTTGGACCGGGTTGAGTCGGATCACTTCCCGTTGTTACTTAAGATTGAGTCGCGTAATTATGGTGCCAAGCCGTTTAGGTTCTATAATTCGTGGCTCAATAGGGAGGGGCTTCAAGAGGTGGTAGAGGAGGCCGCGGGGGTGGTTCAAACGGGTGTGGCTCCTGATCGTAAATTATTGGGTAAGTTCCGGTTGATGAGATCAAAAATTAAGGAGTGGGTTGTGAAACAAAAAGTGGCCGATAGTGAGGAGGAAGAGGTCCTTCGTGCAGAATTGAATTTTTTGGAGATGGAATTGGAGAATCGGGAGTTAACTGAAGCTGAGGGGTGGGTTGTGGAGGAATCGGTCAAGAGGCTCAAAGAGTTAGAAGGGTCTCGGGTTCGTGATTTGAAGCAAAAGGCGAGAGTGCGATGGGCGAAAGAGGGTGACGAAAACTCGGCCTTTTTTCACGGTGTCATTAATTCGCGTCGGGTTTCTAATTCGATTCCAGGATTGATGATTGATGATGCCTGGGTGACGCGGCCGAAGGCAGTTAAGCGAGAGGTGTTAAAGTTCTTTAAAAACAAGTTTGTTGAAGACTTAAAGGTTCGACCGGGAATCATAGTTGAAGATATTAAGACTTTGGACCAGTTGTCTGCGGAAGGTCTTATAGCGCCATTTTCCGAGAAAGAGATTAAGGAGGCAGTGTGGGATTGTGGGAGTGATAAGGCGCCGGGTCCGGATGGGTTTAACTTTGGTTTTATTAAAAAATTTTGGCATTTGTTTTCAGGTGATTTTGTTGACATATTGAAGACTTTTGCGGTTGATGGCATCATCAGTAGAGGCGTGGGATCATCCTTTATCACGTTGGTGCCCAAGGTTAATGATCCGGTGGGGTTGGGTGATTATCGTCCCATTAATCTTATTGGAGTGGTGAGTAAGGTGGTGTCTAAGGTGTTAGCGAATCGGCTCAAGAAGGTTATAGATGGTTTGATCTCTGAATCGCAGACGGCTTTTATAGCTGGAAGATACATTCTGGATGGTCCGCTTATTACTAATGAGGTGCTTACGTGGGCCAGAAAGCGGGGAAAAAAATTGTTTATGTTTAAAATTGATTTCGCTAAGGCCTATGATAATGTCAATTGGGAGTTTTTATTGTCCATTATGAGACAGATGGGGTTCCCGGAGTTGTGGTGTAGGTGGATTAAGGGAATTCTGTCGTCTGCCAGATCGTCAGTGCTGGTCAACGGTTCCCCAACGTTCGAGTTTTCTTGTGAAAAAGGACTGCGTCAAGGTGACCCTATTTCCCCTTTTTTATTTATTATAGTCATGGAAGCCTTAGCAGGTATGATGAGAAAGGCGTGTGGGATGGGTTGTTTTAGTGGCATTAATCTTCCGAATAGTGATGTGATGATCTCGCATTTATTATATGCGGACGATGCCATGATTATGGGTGATTGGTCGACGTGTAATTTTGATACGTTACGCCGGGTTCTTAGAGTATTTCATTTATGCTCGGGGTTGTGTATTAATATTCACAAGTCTACGCTGTTTGGAGTGGGTATGGGTGTGGATGAGATTGGAGATATGGCGAAGACCCTTGGGTGTCGTGCGGGGGATATCCCGTTCACCTTTTTAGGGATTAGTGTTGGTGCTAATATGGGGAGGATTAGTAATTGGGACCCGGTGGTGCAGGTGGTAAAAAATAGACTTTCTAAATGGAAGGCGAAGGTTTTGTCTATTGGCGGTAGACTAGTGTTGATCAAGTCAGTTTTGGAGAGTTTACCGTCATACTATTTTTCTCTTTATAAAGCTCCGGTTGCGGTTATTGATTGTATTGAGTCTCTTATAAAGAGATTTTTATGGGGTGGTGACTCGGATGTTAGGAAAGTGCATTGGGTGGCCTGGGAGAAAGTTACTTTGCCTAGATCGAGGGGAGGGTTGGGTCTTAGCCGCCTTGGTGAATGTAATAACGCGTTTATTTTAAAGTGGCTATGGAGGTATCGGGTGGAAGCGGGTGCTATGTGGAGACGAGTTGTTGATGCCATTCATGGTTCGGTTCGTTGTTGGGAGACCTATCCATGTAAGTCTTCTTTCTCGGGTACGTGGTCTAAGATTGTTAAAGCTTGTTATAAAATCAAAGTTGGTGATTATATTGGGCCGAATATGGTTCGGGGTATTTTGGGTAATGGGGTTAACATAAGGTTTTGGTTGGACCCTTGGCTTAAAGAGGTGCAGCTTAAAACTTTATTCCCGAACCTATTCCGGCTTGAGAATAATAAGTGGTGTAGTGTGGCGGAAAGGTTATTGGGTTTTGGTGGGGCGGGGCCGGTCTCTTGGGAGTGGAGGAAGTATCCGGATGAGGCCCACCAGGTTCTTGAGCTGATTGAAGCCCATCGGCTTTTATTGGGCCAGACTCTGTCAAACGTGTCGGATGCTTGGGCTTGGCAGGTTACGGGCCCAGTGGCTTTTACGGTCGCTGAAGTCAAGGCTTGGTTGATTTCTGCTCGGGTTGATAGTCAGCCCAGTCCGGGTAGTTTTCAGTGGTGTAAGTGGGTTCCCCTTAAGTGTAATGTTTTCATGTGGCGTATGTTGCTTGATAGCATTCCGACTAAGGTGGCGTTGGGGAGAAGACATATATTGAATGGTGATTTGACTTGTGTTTTTTGCAATGGTGAGGAAGAGAGTGTGGACCATATATTTACCGCTTGTGGTATGGCGGCAGGGGTGTGGCAAGGTATTGCTAATTGGGTGCATCTCCCTCCTATTTTTCTTTTTTCGGTGGGAGATTTGTTAGAGGTGGTGGACTCGACGGGGCTTAGTAAAAGAAAGAAAGAGATATTGTGTGGGATTTTTATGGTTGCGTGCTGGCGGCTTTGGAAAGCTAGGAATGATAGAATTTTCAACCAGAAGTCGTCTACTGTGGTGGAGCTTGTGGCAGATATTAAGGCGTTAACGTTTTTATGGTTTTGTAATAGATCGAAAAGTGTTGGGGTGGATTGGAAGGGTTGGAAGTCTTTTACTTTTGATGTTATGTAAATAGTTGTGGGGCTCCCGGCTTGGGAGTTTTCCCGGTTGTGTGTTTAATGAAGTTTGCCTTTCAAAAAAAAAAGCTACCACCATAATAGTAGATTTTGACGGATGCAACAAATTTCGTTGACGATAAAAACACAACAAAATATAAATAAGCTCTAAGAATGATCGATGTTTAAATCCTAGCTAGTATCAATATAATATTAGATATGTAATCCTTCCGTGTAAAAATTTTTCAAAATATATAGGTGGAAACAAATGGAGAACGTGTATAATACATACATTTCGACAAGTGAATGTGATCTTGATTAAGAATGTTGTTTTGTAGACACGTATACTATATATATAATATGTATATATAAAAACTAGCTTTCATCCCGGGAGTGTCCCGGGGTTAAAATATCTAATATAACGTAATAAAATATCAAATATGACAACATAATTAATGATTTGCCAATACATGATTAATAGATAATAATAATAATAATAATAATATTGGTATTATTATTATTATTTATTTTAAACAAATTTCTGCCATAAGTTATCATATTCAAATATAAAAAAAGGAATCCCTGCCTATGAAGTTATGGTTATCGTTTGTGATTTATTAGTAGAGTAAAATATATTTAAAAACAAAACCCCACAAAAATAGTTGTTTTTTTTCTCCGTTTTTTATATAGTACTATAGTACTCGTTGGAAAGATAATAAAACGCTCGTTAATTTGGTGTAATTTTTTTCTTTAAAAAATCTCGTATATAAAAGATATTAACGTTTAAAAGTTATGGGATGAAACATTAGAGAGAAAATTTAATTTTGTTTTTAAATTCTTATCTTTTCCTAAAATAACTATAATATATATAGATTTATTAAAAAAACTCAAAAATTAAAAAATTCCACATGATGCCACGTGGCACATTCAAAGAGGGGTTGAGCCCTCCATTGAATGCCACATCATCAAAGTTCAATTCTTTTATTATAAGTTATAGATTATAGATTATAGATAGATTATAGATTATAGATAAATCAGTTGAATTTAGAATTGTTAAAAGTTGAAAAGATTAATTAATTAATTAATTGATCCATGCACAAGTTATATATAGAGATCGAGATGGTTAAAGAGGCCGGGGTACAAGTGAAGGAGGTAGCTTGCAAAATGCAAACACATATTGATGACTTATGAGTTCCACATTCCTTTCTTCCATCTCATTCATTCCACAATATTAATATTAATATTATTTATTCATGCCTTGTTGTTATTCAATTCAATTGTTTGGCTGCAAAGTATGCTTTTTTGCAGTACGTATGGGGAATGCATCTCTTGTGGGTTTCGTTATATCTTTCCTCTCCATTTTCACTTTCCTCAAATGGCTGCCTAAAGAGCTGTACGTTAATTCATTTCTCTTATAATTAATAATAATCCTCTCTCTGATAGAGAGAGGGTAGGAGTTCTGATTGAAGCAACTGATCAAGTGTTAAAACAGAAGGAGTATTTGGTAGATGGCGACAATCGGGGATATCGCTGTTGCAGCAGCCATTAATATTATTACTGCCCTCATTTTCCTTATAGCATTTGCCTTTCTTCGGCTCCAGCCTGTCAATGACAGAGTCTACTTCCCAAAGTGGTATATCAAGGGTTTGAGAACAAGCCCTCCCACTGATGCCACAAAGTTTGTGAATTTGGATTTTCGATCCTACTTCAAGTTCCTTAACTGGGTCCCCGATGCCCTGTCAATGCCACAATCCGACCTCATTGATCATGCCGGTTTGGATTCTGCTGTCTATTTGAGGATTTACTTGCTCGGGTGCCCATTCCTACATACCTCTCTCTTTAACCCGCCAATCATATCATATCGCTGGGCAGGGCTGGCTTATTATTATTATTATTAATCAATCTTTTTAATTTCATCTTAATTAATTAATAATTATATGCAGGTTAAAAATATTCACTCCCATTTTCTTGTTTACATGGACTATACTCATACCCGTTAATTGGACTAACAACACCCTTGAGCAATCACAAGATACGTATAGCCAAGTTGATAAGCTTTCTATATCAAACATTCCTCACGCCTCTCCCAGGTATGCATGCATGCATACTCATGTAAATCTTTATTTATTTATTCCTTTACTAGCTAGCAGCTAATTCATTATATTTGCTTAATTCCTTTGAGGTTTTGGGCACATGTAGCAATGGCATACCTTTTTATGATCTGGACATGCTTTATGTTGAAGAAAGAGTATGAGACTGTGGCAAATATGAGATTTTACTGTCTCCAATCAGAAAAACATCGCCCTGATCAGTTTACTGTACACTACTCTAACTAACTTGATTTTCTTTCTTGATAGCAGTTAATTTTGTTTTCTCTAACATCTGAGGCATCTAATTGCACAGGTTCTTGTGAAGAACATCCCGACAGATGATCATGAGTCAGTTAGCGAGACTGTTGACAACTTCTTTCTAGTCAACCATCACGATAACTATCTCACTCATCAGGTAGGTATACCCTCAGTATAATACACGTACGTACGTACCATATATGTTACAATCATGAAAAATGATTAATAATTTAATTGCAGGTTGTTTGTAATGCAAACAAGCTTGCAAAGCTTGTTAAGAAGAAAGAAAAGAAGCAAAACTGGCTTGACTACTACCATATTAAGCACTCAAAAAACCCATCAAAACGACCTATGATGAAGGTTAGATTGGATTGGATTGGATTGGTTTCTCCTCTTTAATTTCTTGGCTTACACATTAATCTTCTTAGCTGGTCAACAGACTGGATTTCTTGGCCTTTGGGGAAAGAAAGTTGATGCTATCGAGTATCATGAGACTGAAATTAACAAACTTTCCGACCAGGTAAACATCATATTCCTTCCCACCTATTTGGTCATGGTGATCGACATCGATCATATATATAGCAACAGATTAATTTTATGCAGTTTTACATACATTGTAAACAGATAGCAGAAGAGAGAAAAAATGTGATGGATGACCCAAAAGCCATACTGCCCGTTGCATTTGTGTCCTTCAAAACTCGTTGGGGAGCTGCTGTTGCTGCTCAGACACAACAAGTTAGAAACCCGACTTTGTGGTTGACCGAATGGGCTCCGGAGCCACGTGACGTGTACTGGAAAAACCTTGCTATTCCTTATGTTTCACTCACTGTTCGCAAGGTTATTATGGGTGTCGCCTTCTTTTTCCTCACTTTCTTTTACATGATTCCCATCGCGTTTGTGCAATCACTTGCAAACATTGAAGGCATAGAGAAGGCTGTACCCTTCCTCAAGCCCCTAATCAATATGTAAGCTCCTCTCCTCTCCTCTCCTCATGTCATATGTACTTAAATCCAAGGGGTATATATATGTCATACGTACTTATTAACCTCCGGCCCAACATTATGCAGAAAACTGATCAAGTCATTTATCCAAGGTTTTCTACCTGGTATAGTGTTGAAGATCTTCCTCAAGTTGCTCCCAAAAATCTTAATGATGATGTCCAAGTTTGAAGGATTTCTGAGTATATCACGACTCGAGAGGAGAAGCGCTTCCAGATACTATCTTTTCAAATTCGTTAACGTGTTTCTCGGTAGCATTATTGCAGGGGCTGCATTTGAACAGCTCAGTACGTTTCTAAATCAGCCAGCAAGTCGGTATGTGTCGTCGTCATGCATGCTAATTAACTTTGATCTGATCGATATGATTTTGCAGTTGCATGACTAATTACTTAATAATAATTTTCTTCTTCATATATATATATATAGGATTCCTGAAATAATTGGCATGGCGATCCCGATGAAAGCAACCTTCTTTATAACATATATAATGGTTGATGGGTGGAGTGGCACCGCAGGAGAGATTTTGCGGTTAAAACGTTTGGTAATTTACCATTTAAAAAACCTTTTCTTAGTGAAAACCGAAAGGGACAGAGAAAAGGCCATGAATCCTGGAAGCATCGGTTTCAACACAGGAGAACCTCAAATCCAATTCTATTTTCTCATCGGCCTTGTTTACGCCGTCGTCACACCCCTATTGATTCCCTTTATATTGGTTTTCTTCGCCCTCGCCTTTGTTGTTTATCGCCATCAGGTAATTAATGTGTACAACCCCAAATACGAGAGCCGAGCGGCATTCTGGCCTGATGTCCATGGACGTGTAATCACGGCATTGATCATATCACAAATACTTTTGATGGGTTTGTTGAGTACAAAACACGCTGCTGCTTCAACCCCGGTTCTCCTTGCCCTTCCAGTTCTGACAATGGGGTTCCATATCTACTGTAAAGGTAGATTCGAACCTGCGTTTACCAGATATCCGTTACAGGAAGCTATGAATAAAGACACTCTTGACCGAGTAAAAGAAACCCAACCTGAACCTGAACCTGAAAGGTTACCTTGAGCATGCTTACGTTCATCCGGTTTTCAAGGATGATGATCACTTTGAAGATGGGACTCCCATCGTTCCCACTAAAAGACATTCCCGTCCCGACCCTAGCCAGGAGATCCTTCAACAAAAGCATAAGCCATGACCCTACCCTCAACATTAATTAATTAATTAATTCACTTGCATTCATTATACCATGAAGAAGATACTGATCAAGACAATCAAACTCACCAAATTATTACTTTTACATGTATATCATCATACCATTAATTACTTGGTATGTAATTCACATACCACCCCTATTGTTTTAGGCTAAATGTGTACACCTATTCCGTAACTTATATTACTCATTTACCGAATCAACAACCAAACCAATGTGAGGCTAACCCACTTTGTAGATAGTGATATATCTTTGATTTTTTTCCTACACCAGGCAAAAAAGGGTATGTAAAATTGGACATATTATAAATAAGGGAAAATGGATTTAATTACTCCCAACTATCGCCTGTTGGCGGATAATACTCCCAACTATCACTTTGGTCATTAGCACTCCAAACTTTCAACTTGTTGGATTTTATCACTCCCAAACTAACTGAGGTCTAACCCAGTTAGTGTTTGTGGCCAAAATGTAAAAAACAAAACTTAAGGGAAAGTTTACGTGGCCAAAATATAAAAAACTAAACTTAAAGGGGCATTTTTGAAACTTTTTGTTATTATTATTACTTTTCTTTTTTAAAGTTTATCCCCCCCCTCATTTCTGCAACAGACCCCCCCCTCTTCTTCTTCTCTCTCTCTCTCTCTCTAAACCACCACCACCACCTTCACCGGAAACCACCACCACCTACCACCACCCTTCACCTTCATCCACCTACCACCACCCTTCACCTTCATCCACCCCACCACCTTCACCGGAAACCACCACCACCTACCACCACCATCTGACCACCATCTGCCGCCAGCCACCACCACCACCCTTCCCTCTGATGTTCGCACCGACACACACACATACCTAACTACTAGAGAGAGAGAGGGAAACGAGCAGAGAGAGAGAGAGAGAGAGAACAGAGTTAGAGAGAGAAAGAGAGCAGAGGAAGCAAGAGAAAGAGGAGCAGCGGAGATGGTTAGGGTTTCAGGGGAGAGCACAGGTGGCGGACCTAGTGGTGGTTGTTAAGGGTAAAAGTGATGGTTTTCGGGTAGGGTTTCTGTATATCAGTTGATGATGTTGATTTAGGGTTCCGATTAAGGGGGTTTTATGGGGGTTTAAGGTAGAAGGTGACCGGAGTTCGAGTGGGGTTCAGACACGGAGGTAGAAGGTGACCGGAGTTAGGGTTTCAGGGGAGAGCAGAGGCGGCGGTAGTAAGTTAGGGTTCTGACTTGGGGTTTCAAGGTGACCTCTCTCTCTGTCTCTCTGAACTCTCTCTCTCTGAACTCTCTCTCTCCCTCTATCTCTCTAAACTCTCGTCTGATATGGATATGGATATGGATAAATGGGTTTTGATTTAGGGTTTTGATTTGGGGTTTTGATTTTGGGGAAGATGAAGTTGGGTGATGGTGGAGGTGGAGGTGGTTTAGAGAGACAAAGAGGGGGGGGGGGGGGTGGTCTGTCAACAGGAAAGGAGGGGGGTTGAGATTTATAAAATTTTTAAAAGATAATAATTTTTAATGCATTATTATTATAATAATAATTTTTAATAATAATAATAAGTAATAAGTTATTTTTTAATAATAATAATAATAAAATGTTTCAAAAATGGCCCAAAGTTTTGGTTTTTACATTTTGGCCACGAAAACTAACTGGGTTAGACCTCAGTTAGTTTGGGAGTGATAAAATCCAACAAGTTGAAAGTTTGGAGTGCTAATGGCCAAAGTGATAGTTGGGAGTATTATCCGCCAACAGGCGATAGTTGGGAGTAATTAAATCCATTTTCCCTATAAATAACGACATACATCACCTTAATATTTTTTTTTTGAGTAAACTGCTATTTTAACCACTTTTAGCAAAAAAGAGTATTTGATTTAAATAACCTCAATCATCAGCAATTGACCGTCACCAATTCCAACTAACGAAATATATGCTGACGGTCCCACCTTTTAACATATTGGCCACTAACCGACTATGACTAGCAGAATACTAACTGATTAAATAAATGGATCATATTTTTTAGTCATTGTCCGTGACAGATAGTGGTGTTGTGGTAACAGAGAAGGCGGTAACGGGGTGAATTGAAAGAGTGGTGTCTTTAGATGTGAGTTGAGGTTTATCAAAGGTGGGTGTTGTACGGTGATGGTGTGATGCGATGATGGTAGGGCTGTTCAAATAACTTGTCGCTCGTGACTCGCTCGTTCGAAAAATGCTCGCTCGATCTTCTGCTAGGTTGTAAATGAGCCAATCAGCTCAGTTCGGTTTGTAAACGAGCTAAGCACGAGCAAAGGTCCGCTTGGCTCGGTTCGGCTTGAATAAATTTTATTCATTTATTATGTATTTAATTATAAATATAGACACAAATTGCATATATATTTATAGTGTTATACATATCATTCTATTATATTTGGCTCAAATATATTCAAACAAAATATAACTAGCCCACTTAACCCAATAAAAATTTAACATTAAGTTTAATAGTAAAAACACAACTCCACAAGTCTTGAAGCGGCGGTCTTGACTTCTTTATGTTATAGTCGTCCGTCATTAATCGTCGCTTAATATCACCCTATGTCACAATGCAACAACTGTTATCTGCAATATGCTCACCGCCTCATCAGCCTCATCCTCGTACACTCGGATCTCAATTTAGTGTAATCATTCGACCTTAGTTGTCACCCGACAATGAAAACATCAAAGGAAACATCCCAATTTTATGGTTGTCCAAATTACTCAATGCTCGATTCTCGCTCGAAAAAATTCATGCTAAAAAATGCTCGCTCGGTTTTCGGCTCAATTGTAAACAAGCCGCTCCGCTCATATCGGCTCGTGATTAGCCCTAGGTGATGGGAATGGTGAAGGTGTATGGCATAGATGGTGGTCGTTGGACGATGAGGATAGGCTTGATTAAGTTGAGGTATGTGAACGGTGAGGATAGGCCTAGTGGTGATTGAAAGTGTGCAGCGGTGGTGGTGGTAGGAAGGTGTGAACGGATTAATGGGATGGTGTAAATGAGTGGTGGTTGCAGGTTGGATAAGATGGTAGCAAAGGGTGGGGTCTCAATGGAGCAAAGATAAGGTGGTAGAGAGGGTGTATTAGTGATGATTGGATTAAAAAACTAACAACCATTAGGTTTAAGGATGTATAGTGTTAAAACATCAACGCTATGTTCCCGAGTTCACTAAAGGATGGAAAAGAAAAGAAAGGGTGGGATTTTTTTCCCTTTCTTTTCCTCCTCTCTTTCTCGCTTTCTTTTCCTTTCATTTCCTCCTAAATTGGGAGGATGATATTTGACTTATTTTTTTCTCATTTTTCTTTCCTTTCCTTTACTTTACAAAATGAACTCTGGAAGACACATTTCCCCTCTTTTCCTTTCCTTTCATTCGTAAAAAAAAACTCAGGAACACACCCATTTTTTTTCTTTCCCTCCCTTTCCTTTCTCGTTAACTTGGAACAAAGGGAGGGGATCAAAAGTGTTAAAAAAAGTGAATTGAAGGTATTAAGATAAGCAAAAGTAACTTGGGATTGAGTTTGGAAAAGTCAATAAGTCAATAAGTTGTTTGTATAACCAAAAAGCACTTTCTATTTTGACTTTAAGGGTGGAAAAGTTGTTTTTGAAAAGTTAGAAATCCTGGCTTTTGAAAAAAAAAATTACAAATCTACCACCCATATAACCAATATTCACAATAAGTTAAGCAAAACACTCAAAAAAATCTATTGCTTTTTTTACATTTCTCATCCCAAAATTTAATCCAAACATTTTTTTTAAAACCCCTTTTCAAAAAGACATAAGCCAATAAAGATTCTAACCAAAAGCACTTTTGTATTTCCAAACTCAATCCCAAACACCCTTTAAGTGTGTTTTTATGTTTGTGGAGAGAGATTGAGGCGGACTCCCCGAATTGTTGAGTGATGAAGTAAAGTATGATGATGAGGAAAAGAGTTGCATCGGTTGGGCATAATAATAATAATAATAAATTGTTGGTAATCTGGAAGGTTGCAGTCCTTCTAAGCTTCATGTTTTTGGTCATTGCACTGGTGCGCATCCACTTTTATTATTATTATTATCATTCCTCCTCACAGGACGATGATGATGTTAATGTTAATGTTGTTTTCCACGGAAACCCTAGACTTGCTTTCATGTTTCTTCTTCGTCGGGATCTCCCCCTTGATTTCCTCTGGCACCACTTCTTCCAGGTTTTTTTAACCTTAACAAATTAGGGTTTATTTTGTATTTTGTCCACCAATGCATAGAGTGATAACATTAATGCAGAATGCTGATGCAGCCAATTACTCGATTTATATTCACTCAGAACCTGGTTTTGTATTCGATGACACCACTACAAGGTCCAGCTTTTTTTATGGTCGGCAATTAAGCAATAGCATTAAGGTGATGAATTATAACATCTTTATTGATTATAATTGTTGGAGAAATAACATTTGATTTGAGTTGTCTCTTATCTTGTCAAATGATTGTAGTGGTGATGTTACAGGTAGGTTGGGGTGAATCAACTATGATTGAAGCTGAAAGATTGCTGCTCCGAGCTGCTCTTGATAATCCAGCAAACCAGAGGTTTATTCTTTTATCAGACAGGTATATAATACATTCATCTTCACTATCATTATCATTATTAAGATTAACAATAACAATAATTATATTGTTATCATCATCATCATCATCATCATCATCATTATGTTTTTTGTTATTCTTATTATTTATTTATTTATTATTAAGGTTGCTAGTGTTATTGTCATTTTAGATTGTGATGATTTAATTTTGTACAGTTGTGTTCCCGTCTACAACTTCAGTTATATTTACAACTATCTGATGGGATCTTCTAAAAGTTTCGTGGACAGGTGTGGTTATAGTCTTCATTTGTTTTTAAAAGTTGCTAATTATCTGCTTTTAGTCCTTTGGGGTGTTTGGATGGGTGCTTTGATGATAATTATCTAATATTGAGTAACCATTATGTATAAAAATATGGTGCAGAAAATACTGTTTAGATGTGTTTTTGCTGTTTTTAGTAATTGCCACCGTTTACAATGTATTAAAGTAATGGAAAAATAAGGGTGTATAAGTATTAAGTAATTTTATCTTAGTTTCAGTAATTAGTTTATTTGACACCTAATTATCAGATAATAAATCATAAACAAACATAGGTTGCACAAATACTAGGAACTCATCACTGGGATTGCAGTTGAAATAATCTGATAATTACTTTTGTACCGCACATCCAAACACCCTTGTATAAATTGGTATTGATCTGGGATTTATGTTTTTTTAGCTTTCTTGATATGAAAGAAGGTCGCTACAATCCTAGGATGTCTTCTGTTATACCGATGAGGAAATGGCGAAAAGGCTCACAGGTTGAAGCGTATATTTGTGACAACTATGGAAGTATATCAATAATCACAAACTGTCATATGTAATTTTACTTTAATTTGGGTTAATTAATATTTTCAGTGGATTGCTTTAGTAAGAAGTCATGCAAAACTTGTGGCATATGATGACGTAACATTTCCAGTTTTCAAGAAGTTATGTAAGGTTTGGATTTCATAGATACATATATCAGTGCTAGTTTTTTTCCTTTTGATTTCTCATTATACGATAAACACAGAAAAGGACATATTGGGTTTTTATTTGTTACTAACATTATTCAGTTAATGACTTTCAGAGACGTCCACCCTTAGATGCTAGTAAAGGAAGACAGAATCTTGTAAGTTATAACGCATGTTCTTTCTTGAAATCAGTAGTTAAGGTTAGCCTAGAACTCAGTTGTGATTTGTGTAAATATGCAGAAGCTTCAGAAGCAGCATAATTGCATCCCTGATGAGCATTATGTGCAGACATTACTTGCAGTAAGAAAACATCTTTTAACTTCCTTATAAAATCTTATGTTCCTTTATAATTGGATTTGAATTTGAATTTGAATTTTGTTCCCTAAGATGAATGATCTTGAGGGAGAGCTTGAAAGGCGAACTGTGACATACACTCTATGGATCCAGTCTGCCACAAACATGGAAGCACAAAGCTGGCATCCCGTAACCTATAATTATGCAAGTGCCAACCCTCAACAAATAAAAAGAATCAAGGTTGTAGTGTATGTTTTCCTTCATTGCTTAAAAGGAGGAAACCACTAATATATATTGCAATTGCAGGATATAAACCATGTGTATTATGAGACTGAACACCGAACAGAGTGGTGCAAGAGTAATGCAATATCGGTCCCCTGTTTTCTGTTTGCTCGCAAGTTCTCTAGAGACGGGGCAATGCGGCTTTTGAGCCAGGGGAATTTTGATGCATCTGCTGTGACACATACATCTCCATGACAAATAGGAAATATATATCCAGATTAAATATACACAGTGACTCTAGAAAGAGGATGTCATTAAAATGACTTGTGTTCCCATCTTTGGGGCTTGTTCTTTGAACACGTTGTTGTAAAATTAATAAATAATCAGGCAAGAAACAACTTGGGGTGCCTGGATGGTATTGTTTACTACCACCACATTCAGGATTCAAACTATTGACAACCTGGTAATGATGATTTATTGAAATTAATTAATTAATAGTATGATGACCCTTAGTCTATCTCAATCTCATAGGATTAAGCGTGTATTGGATCTCGCTGGTGGGGTCATGGACCTAGGAAAGAATTGGTCAACAATCACTGCATTCAGTAATTCATGCAAACTAGTTTTATACCTGCCGCGGCAACCCGCGGCTGGGGCAATCGAGTTACTGAGTTATATATAGCCGATGCACGTTGTAGCGACGGCATATGACGAAACGTGAATCTTGGAACCGGGCGTGTGTATTTAACCGGTTGTGTAATCTTTGTTATTTATATGTTGTTGTCCATCATGCATGTTTCAGTACATCATATTGAGTTACATAATATACCCATCAACAAAGTTACATTGAGTATTCAAAAGACTCAATATTGAGTTGCTGCATGCAAGTAGTATACCCATCAGCAAAGTTACAGTAAGTTAGATATGTAAAGATGTAGCATTGTGTTCAAAAGGGGTGCGTATTCACTTCATTTGCCTTTGCTTGCAAGATGGGAACAAAAGGATATCTTGCGTTGAATCTTTCATGCCTATGCTTGTTTGGCTGTTAAAGATAATGTTGTTGGTTAGTGAGTAGTAATTTAAATCAAGAAAAAAAATGATAAATGTATTTAGGCAACGTACCCTTGTCGGCGCCATGTAGTCTTTTAGCCGGTGTTGCTGGAGGCCTAATTGCCTGCGTCGATATGTCGGCTGTTGGCTGAAGAGGCAAGGGTTTTGCTGACTGATCATTGGGAGACACGCTATTTATTGCCATTGGATTATTAGGCTTTGCAGTAAGTGACATGATTTTTGGATCATTTATCGCCTTTAGGATTTTCTCTGGAAATGTATACGGGCCGTCCTGGCCGAGTTTAATTACCATGTCATTGCAAGCGACCTCTATCATTCCGGTCATCGCTTCATCAAAAAAGATGGCGTCAACTTCGTCCGTGTTGTCTTTGATTTGGGTGTTTACGCAGTACCTGGGTAAATAAAGGCATGAGAATAGCTGGAAAAAAAAAACCAAACGATCCAATTCACATTTTATAAAACAGGTCTATCCGAACTACAACAGTTTTTAAATCATGATAAGCATCAATCAAATGTGATCAGATTATTCGATAACATAACTGTCTAGCATAGACTAAAGAATGGCTATCATGGAAAAACTAAAGTAAAAATTATTAGCAACGAATAAATCCAGCATATATTGGTCCAGCATATGTTTGTCCTGCAGTGACATGACAATTTTCAGTAGTAATAATCATAAATGGCTGATCTAATACTATGTGGATGCCCAATAAAGTTGTTTCATGACATCAGACCTAATTAAACTTATCTAATATCAAAAGGATATAAGCTCTACTTCAAGTTCTGAAACACATTTGGTCTTCATTTCGATCCTGGAAACAACAACTACATCAGCACTGCACCTGAATTCCAAGCCAAATTAACAGCCTAAAGGTTATGGCATCTCATATTTTGATCCTCCTACTGGCAGATTGTCTGATGGCCGTCTCATGAGTGATTTCATTGGTAATTATAACACAAAGATACATGATTGAGGAAAACGAATAAGTAAGCGATGCTGAGGTATTATATGGTTAGTTTCAGCATCTTGTGGTTGAATAAAAGGCATAAACTTAAGTAAATGCGTTAGTATCATGATTTCCAGAAACGTAGCATACTTACTGAAACCTGACCTGGGTGATCCGTCATCATCCGGACATTCGTATGTTGCTGCTGTGCCGTCCTTTTTTAGCATCCTGCGTCCGCATTTTAAGCATGTAACGTAAAACCATGGTTTGTCTTGTCTTATGGTTTGTATTGATGCACGACATGTAAAGCGGTTTTGGAAGGCAAGCTCTTCTGCTGTTTTGTATTTTATATCTGCAATAGGCGTTATGATTTTTACCGGTGTGGTAACTGGCATGTGGTGGAGTCTGTAGAAAACAGCGATGGCGGTTATCAATTGTATTTCATATGTGGGTATGGTACTAATATGTTTACCTTTCAACATGCGCTGATGTATCTGGAGTTGTTGGATTTATGTCGAATGTAGTTGCGGTTGTAGATTCGAACTGTAGTGTTGTATTGAAGGTAGTTACCAAGATACCGGTGATTGCAAAATATATCGCCATCCTTTATCTTTTGTGGGAGCAGTGCTTCTTGTTTCCGTTAGATGGCCATGTCAATCACATTTTGCCTGCGATTTATATTCATCGTTATGTGGCATTTCCAATTTTGCTGCTATTAGTAGTAGTATTACCTTTCGTCCCTGATTACTATCGTCTTAAGCGGGCCTTTCTTTGTTGGTTTAAAACCACCGTCTTCGATTATACCGATGTAGTCTGCATCAGTTATAAGAAGTCAATGGTTGCATATACATGAATTATAATGAAAGACAGAAATACGACCGAATAACCTGTATATGATGCAGGTATATGAAGCTATGAGGTACAAATAAATTAGTTAAGTCATTCTTTATCTACAGCTGTAGGAAGTTAAAAGCTATAGTAACTTGAACCTGTAAGCATGTGAGATTTTGCACGTTCTGCCAGGTCGTCGTAGGAAGCAAATCGATAATAGTGACGTGGAATTCGATTATTCTGTATCAGCTTGAATGTTGCTTTTCTTCCGATATGAAGAGACGCCTGATGGGCGCATGCTAGCATATACTTCTGTTGAGGTATAGGCACGTATTTATCTACTATATAGCAAGAACCAACTGAAAGAAGGCTATCAAAATACGTCTTGTCTTCCAGTAAACATGCTACATGGATGGCATCACCCTAAATGCATGTAATGTTGTTAGTAAAAATGCATGATGGCAATTTATTTAAAATTCGTTTTTTTGGAAAGTATTTGCATTGGTTTTCTTACCTCTTCATCGACGAACAGATAGCACATATCCACGTTCTGGTTGTGGGGAATCCAGTTTTTTAGTACTCTGATCTGAATGGGTTCAGCGGAATGTGATGCTTGTATTGCCGAAAGCGGTTTGAAATGCATGATGCCTGCAAGAAACTAATTATTAGTAACCGGTAAAAGGTATGCAGTGAAAGAAATAACTAAAACAAACAAAATTACTGGCCACGTATCTCTATATCAGATATTTAAGCAGCAATGTAATATCTTCTGAAGTTAATCTGGTACTCTATACAGTCTACTTAGAAGTAAAAATTTTATTGTCAATTTACAATATTAGTGTGAAATTCACCAACTTGCATATGCACAAAGCATTTTAGCCTTCTTCGCCAGCCGTTTTTTTTCTTTTGTCCGCCTAAATGGATCAAGTAATACAATGATCCCATTTCCATATATTCAGTAACTATTGATAACCAATTTTGTGAAAGAGAGACCACACTCATACTTGCACTTATACACTTACACTACACACTATAAACCCAACCATCAGACACTACATAAACAAATTATGATAGACCTCGGCAATAAACATCCTGATCAGCATAGTTGAAGACTGTTAAAACAAAAAAAGCTAAACATGTATTCAACACAGTATCAACAACAATGTGAGACCTGAACAATTTACGCGCATGTGCAGACCAAACAGTAAGTCGTCTTAATTGTAAGTCGGCCAAAAAAACATGGCTAAACTAATTCGTTGTTCAGTGTGCGTGTAGGCGTCTACCATATAGGCGTTTAGGCGTCTAGGTGAACAGAATGCATAGGTTGTTTGGTTCACCTACGCGCTTATTTTGTTAGGTGCATATTCATGTAGGCACATTGTAAGTTCCCTGCATAAACATCAATTCGTGAGGTATTGGTATGATTCTTGGTTGATATGATGTAGTATTCAACCCGTGTGACACTACTAACTCGCTAAAAAAGGGAAACTTAAATACATTAATTGAGACAAATTATAATTCTTCATCTTTGTTGTTAGTGTATTTAATAGCAGTAGAAATGTATTCAATTTGATAACCACATTTTTAAAAGATCTATATATGATAATAAACCTATTTCTAAGCCAAATCAGAAAGTTTCAACAGCTTTCCTCAGCTGTTTGGTCTACCTAGACTGGTTATCAAAGCGGTTAAGAGCTTTGTGCAGGCTGCTTGTTTATCATACGACTGCCACAACCACTACTATGATTTCCTAGTTTGGTACGTATTTTTTTATTTCCATGCCTAGGTTTTTGCTTTCTTGTTATTCAATTAATTCAAAATAGAGACGGTTTGTAATGTGTTGGTCATGTACCCCTTTATGGTTGCAAACATTCTGCATATGGCCCAAGAAGCTGGTATAATAACAATTCTAATCAACCTATGCTTGTCTTTTGACCTGTTCACAGCCCTGTGCAGTACCAAACTAGAAGCTGGTTTAATAAATCTGTTAATCTAAAACGGGACCGACTGAGGAGCAGTACCAAAAGTCGAAAGGCAGCAAACCGGTCAGTAGGCGAAGGAGACCCTTCAACCGGGACGCGCTTTCGCGCCATTTTTAATTACTTTATACTCTCATACTTGGCGGTCACACGCAACAACATAGAAGCTAACCGACTCTATCTGTTTTTCAACTACACAATCTACGTTTTCAACGTCGAAGTTCAGAACAGAGGAGCAAAGGCACGAAGATTTCTTTTAGTATAATCTATACTATCTAGCTAAAATGTGAACATCAATACATATAGTGATAAAAATGATATGGTAAATAAGTAGATGGATGAGATTATTATAAAGATGGGTGCTTTATGGAGTAAAGATGTGATTACATGTGTGTGGTTTGAAATTGAGATTAAATAAGCAAATGGGTATGCAAAATTTTTGATGTATAAATGCATTTTATTGAACAAAGATGTGATTTTTTATTGAGGAAATGTATAGACGGATGTTCTTATGGATACTGCTCAAATTATTATCCCTATCGTTTAAAAGTCATTGCAAGCTTTTCCGCCATCATCATTATTCTTCCAAATCGTTCCCCACACTCGTCCTATTATCAACAGCTGAATAAAATACCCTTTCTTTCCTTACCCAATCCATAACTCCCAAATAAAATACCCTACAAATCTAGTTATCTATAATTTCGCTTGCTTGCTCCGCTGCCGCCCGACATCTTAACGTCAGATTCTAAGGTTAATTTTATTTGCAAAATGCTATTTAAGAAATTTTGCTTTGTTCTATGTTATAGATTTTAATGCTCTGTTCGCTTATGCCATTTACAACAATATTTTATAGATTTTAATGCTCTGTTCGATGATCATTATCAATTTATCAATATTATGTATGGGAAAAGTGAATATGGTGCTGTTAAGCATCTAACCTTACATGTGAAACCATCAAAACTACGTAGTTCTGATTATAAGTTTCTAAAAAATGATTTTATTTATATTTTTTCCTATTTCATCTCCATTAATTTAGTTAACTTTTTACTTTGATCACCATGAATCACCATTCTAAACAGGTAATAACGTAGCACGTTCTTTATTTAATTTCACAAAACAATTCATCCATCCTCTATTTCAACATCCTAAACATCGCTTTGATTTGTTTCTACTTCCTCCACTAATTGAGGCTGTAAAAACACCATGTTTTGCACATCCTATTTCAAAAAAAAAATTAAAAAATAGATGTATTTAATTATATATCAATTTAGAGCCATTATCCAATTCAGTAACAATTAAGGATTTCATCCATATTACCTCGTAATTGGATTGATGAGAATTAATTGAAGCCATTAAATTGTTTGAATCGGAGGGAAGAAGATCTATTTGTCTAGTACATGGTCGAACGTGCTTGAATTGGATTTATCATCGCTTGCGACTTCTATACCTATCTGATCGATTATGATTACAAAAATTGATGAATTTCTTGAAAGAAAGAAAGTCTGGACGTCATTTAGATGATTGGCATATGTGATTCATGGATATCAAAGTCAAATTTACTAAATTAATGGAGATGAAATAGGAAAAATATACATAAAATCATTTTTTAGAAACTTATAATCAAAACTACGTAGTTTTGATGGTTTCACATGTAAGGTTGGGCGCCTAACAGCACCATATTCACTTTCCCCATTATATATATGCAGACAAACAGCATTGTTATAATATTAATTATTAGTGATTCATTTGTAATTATTTCTTTATGATATATGTCAAGCATTGTGAAATAGACTAGTGTTTTATGTTATTAATTATTGTGAATGTGAATTAGACTTTAGTGATGTTAATTTAAACTTTGTTGAACTTGAATCTGATATATAGGTATGAAGAGAATTGACACTTTTTTTCAAAGAGAATCAATGAGTAAAGCCTCGAAAATAGATTTGAATAATCTTCCATGGGATCCTTCTGAAAGAAAACCAATTTTAGAATATCACCCAAATCAAAGAGATGAAATTAGGCGAGCATATTTGCTTAGAGGTCCTTGTCAACCAACGGGGCATGATTTTCCAAGTACAAATTTTGGTGGCATATTAAGATCTTTTAAGCCAGAGTGGTACATGGGAAAACATAAAAAATGGTTAGAATATAGTGTCAAAACGGATAAAGTGTATTGCTTATATTGTTACTTGTTTAAGGAACGTGGGCAAAAAGATGCATTTGTGAGTGAAGGGGTACGATGTTGGCATAGGATCAATAGATTAACTACTCATGTTGGTGAATGCAATAGTTTTCATGACAAAGCACGTAAAAAGGGGGAAGACTTACTTAACCAAGATCAATCTATACATGTGGGCCTTGAGAAACAAACTGATAAACAAAAAAAAGACTATAGAACCCGATTAAGTAGCTCGGTTATAGTTATTAAAGGATTATTGAATGGTGGGTTACCTCTTCGAGGCCATGATGAGTCTGAAGGATCATTATATAGAGGACATTTCATAGAGTTTTTGAAATTGTTTGGACAAATTAATGAAGAAATTGGTAAAGTCATATTAAGTAATGCTCCAGGGAATAGTCAAATGATAGCCCCATCAATACAAAAAGAAATTTGTAATTGTTTTGCAGAAGAAGTGTTAAAGAAGATATTTGAAGAACTAGGTGATGATGTGTTTTCTATATTAGTAGATGAATCAAGAGATATTTCCAAAAAAGAACAAATGGCTGTGGTTTTGAGATATGTTGATAAATTAGGAGTTGTGAAGGAGCGATTTATTGGTCTTGTTCATGTTATGGAAACAACCGCTTTATCTCTTAAGTATGCAATTGATGAATTATTTGCTCGCTACAGTTTGAGTTTGGGTAGAGTTAGAGGCCAAGGATATGATGGTGCAAGCAACATGTCTGGTGAGTTTAATGGTTTAAAAGCTTTGATTTTGAAAGAAAACTCTTCGGCATATTATGTTCATTGTTTTGCTCACCAACTTCAACTTGTTGTTGTGGCCCTTGCAAACAAACATATTGAAATTTGTAAATTTTTCAAAGAAGTAGCAAATTTAATAAATGTTGTTGGTGCATCTTGCAAAAGAATAGATTTGATAAGAGAAAGTCAAAGAGAGAGTTTGGAATTGAATTCAGAAATTAAAACCGGACGTGGAAAGAATCAAGAATTGTCACTTGCAAGAGCCGGAGATACACGTTGGAGTTCTCATGAAAAAACACTCATTCGTTTGATTGCTTTATATTATAACATTATTGATGTGCTTGAATATATAGAAGCTGAAGCATCTGATGATTCACAAAAAAGTGAAGCTAACGGACTTCAACTATACATGAAAAGTTATAAATTTGTATTTTATTTACATTTGATGAAGCACATATTGGGAGTTACTAACCTATTGTGTGAAGCTCTTCAAAGAAAGGATCAAGATATTATGAATGCAGTTGGGCTGATTAGATCAACCAAAGAAGAATTACAAAGGTATCGACTTGAAGGTTTTGACTTGCTTTTGAAAGATGTTACATCCTTTTGTGAAAAATATGATATTGAGATGATTGACATGGAGGATGAGTTTGTTGACCCGAAATGTCGAAGAAGGAAGACCAACATCACCAATCGTCACCATTACATGGTTAATAATTTCAACACGGTTCTTGATATGCAAATTCAAGAGTTTGGAAATCGTTTTAATGAGGTAACCACTGACTTGCTTACGTATACGAGTTCTTTGGACCCGTGTTGTAATTTTAGTGCCTTTAATAAACTAAACTTGTTAAAGTTGGCCGAGATGTATCCGTGTGATTTTAGTTTGGATGAAAAAGACAAGCTTATATATGAACTCGGCCACTACATTTCAAATGTGAAACAAGATACGCGGTTTGACAACTTGAATGGGGTAAGTGATCTTGCAAAAAAAATGGTGGAAACAAGAAAACACTTTGATTATCCGTTGGTCTATCGTTTGATAAAGTTATCACTAGTTTTACCGGTTGCAACGGCAAGTGTTGAAAGGAGTTTTTCTTCAATGAAGCATGTGAAGACGGAATTGCGTAATAGGATGGGTGATGGATACATGAATGATTCTTGCATTTGTTACATCGAAAGGGAGTTCTTTCAAGAAGTTTCGGTCGAAGATGTAATGCAACGTTTTCAAAAAATGAAGACTCGTAGGGAACAACTATAGGTAATTTTTTTTAATTTGCAAAGACCGTCGTATTTATATTATGTTTTTTTAGTTTCTAATGAAGTAGTTTTTTTATTAAGTCATATTTTTGTTATTATGTGATGAACCATATGTCGATACCCAACCCGAACCGTCGAACCGACCCGGAATTTTTTTATGTCCAAAAACAGCGAACCCATTGGAAAAAAATCCTGGATCCGCCACTGCTCTTAAGCCAAGTAACATGTAACCACAACAAAAACAGTAACAACACCACCAACCAGAAACAAAGACAAAAAAATCAAAGAAAAGGTACGCAGTGTGTCCAATTCATCATGAAATTACAATCCCTAACCTAAAGACGAAGCATAAAGCTAACGTTTACTACAACAAACGCTGCTCGAATTCAGCATCAGTTTACAAACCCTAAAAAAACCAAAACCATTGCAGTAAATAAAGAAGACATTAACCTGGAGACGGACGCCTGACGGAGGAAGGTAATCGCACAGGCCTAATGAGGATATGTTTTGGCTGGTGTAATAAAAATCTGAGTAAGAGAGAGGTGGCAGGAGGAAGGAAAACGAAAGAAGCAACGATGTAAGAGGCTGTACATATGCAGTAGATTGTTGTATTGAGGGGAATAGTAAACTCAAGACACATCAAAACTTACCTTTTGTGTATATATATATATAATTATCAAGGTTTTATCTTTGCACACCTAACTCAATGAATCAAGGTCTTATCAACAAAACAACTAAGCACTGAAACAAGCAAGAGCCAACTCAAGGAAATGTTTAAACTTGGCATGAAGCCATGAAGTGTTAACGTATTACTTCTGGATTCTTCCTCATTCTGTATGCAAATCTCCCACGCCTGTTCACAACTACAACTCTCTTTCTCTGTTTCCCCATGCCTGAATTTTTGTTTGTGAGATATTGTCGGGTTATACTAGGAGTCTTTTTACTAGGCTTTTTTCAGACCAAACATAAGAAGTCTCAGGTAACTCCTCTCTAGCTCCTTCAGCAATATCTAGCACAACCTGGTTTCGTTTTCTACCTCCGGCGTAAAGAAAAATAAACAACTCTGTAGTTGGAGAATTTTTCTTCTTAATAAAGAAATATTTGTAAATGAGCACTCAAAGGAATTTACAAGGAAAGGTAAAGTTTTATTTCATCATGGGTATTTTATAATGGAAAGATTATTGTAGAAAAGATTACAATACAAACTAAAAAAAAAAAATACAAGATTTAAAAGTATATAGGTTTTGTTCTAAGATGCCTAAGGACCGATGATCCTTTCTTCTTCCTTTTATAATCCCCCTTTAAGAGATAAGTTCCAACTCCATTATTGCTTTTCTTGAAACGTGTCTCTCTCTTCCTTCATATCTTCCACTTCGTCTTTATTGTTGAGAGAGTGTCTAATTTTTTCCTCTTTCAATGTACTATGGGAACTTGGACCTCTTTAAGGCCTAACTACTCCACCTTATTTATGTCATATCTATCTTGTTCTTAATCCCAATGTTTTTGATGACTTGTCTATCGTTGTTTTTGTCACATATTTTTAAAACTATCTTCTATATTATTAGAAGAAATATATTTAAGATGTAAAGTTACTTAATCCATGATTACTATATAATCACTAGAATTTAGGCTATCTTTGGAGGAATCTACACTCATCTTGCCTTTATGATGTGAACAAGATAGGCAAATATCTTTATCATGTCCTCTAGCTTTGCAAATACGATATTGTGCTTCAGGACTTGATCTTATGTATCCTGTTTCTAATAAATTTATTTTGCTTTTCAAAAAATTTATTGCTGCCTTGGGGGATTTACGAGCTGGTGCTATCATGATAGGAGAGTTTTTGATTTCTCCTCCATAAGTTCTATATGTACCCTTATAAAGAGTGGCCTCCATGCCGTGTAACACTACTCTAATCCCAAGGTATCTTCTATAATGTATATCATTTTCATTAAAATTGGAGGCCACTCTCCATAAGTTCTATATGTACCCTTATAAAGAGTGGCCTCCATGCCCTGTAACACTACTCTAATCCCAAGGTATCTTCTATAATGTATATCATTTTCATTAAAATTGGAGGCCACTCTATATGTACCCTTATAAAGAGTGGCCTCCATGCCCTGTAACACTACTCTAATCCCAAGGTATCTTCTATAATGTATATCATTTTCATTAAAATTGGTAAAATCTTTTCTTGTTGTTTCAAAATTGCATGAAAATGATTGACATTTTTCTAAATGTATGAAATGGTATGCAATACTATCAGGATGCATTTTTATTTGCCAAAATCCACTTTTACAATCAAATTTAGAAATTTTTTTTTGTTTTTCTGTCCAATTGATTAAACTTTCTTTATGGGGGAAAAAGTATCCATAAAACACAGTGTTATCATTTAATTTTTTAAAATTTATTGCTATTCTAGGCTTACCTCTTGTAATTTCTGCATGTTTTCTTACTAGAAATGCAGGGGAACTATGTGGACTATGGCTAGCTCTTATCAATTTTAAGTCTAAGAGTTCTTTTATTTGAGAACCGAATTCCTTTTGATCTTCAGGGTTGTATCTCATGGGTTTAACTCTAATTTCTTTATCTTTATCTTTCATTTCTAATTTTGCTATTATTTGGTTTTTATCCTAAAATTGTAATAGGTTATCTGTATAACATTGTTTTAACTTATGCTTTATAATTTCTATATGGTTATCTACTTTTTTTTAAATTAACCTGACATTCTAATGGTTCTTCTTTGTAATATTCCAAAACTAGGATTCCTTTTTCAAGTTTTGGATTTTCTTTGTATCCTATATCACCACGCTGGCTTGCGCGAGTTGTAAAATTAATTGGAAATTTTCTCCCATATGCATTTTTTATTCTTTTGACTATTATAAGGTGATGACATGGTTTTTTAGTATTATTTGATGTGCTACTATATCAAAAGTGATCTTATTAAATCTTTCTAAAAAATCATTGCCATTGTAAAAACACCATGTATAAAACATACATACATACGTACGTACGTAAAAAATACCACCACCGTACACCTTCTTCTTCTCCTGCTCCTCCTTCTTCTCCTTCTTCTTCTTCTTCTTCTTGTTGTTGTTTCTTCTTCTCCTCCTCCTCCTCCTTTTTCTTCTCCTCATTTTTCTTCTTCTCCCCCTTTTTCTTCTCCTTCTCCTCCTTCTCCTTCGTCGTCGTCTTCTTCTTCTCCTCCTCCTCCTCCTCCTTCTTCTTCTTCTCCCTCTTCTCCTCCTTCTCCTTCTCCTCCTCCTCCTCCTCCTTCTCCTCCTCCTCCTCCTCCTTCTTCTTCTTCTTCTTCTTCTTCTTCTTCTCTATAGAGGTTTCTCTCTCTCTATAAGATCTCTAATTGGTGGAAGAAAATGAGCTTTAAGCGTTAAATTATTAACGAAATCGGCCCACACACCCCATTTAGCGCCTAAAGCTTCGGTGTAGGGGGCGCTAACCGGCGATAATTTCGAATTAAGGCCCCTTTTAGCGCTCGATTACGTATGGTCTTAGATCCGATGTTGAGGTGTAAGAGATAGGGCTCTCCACAGTTGTGATTGCTTCTTAGATCCGATGTTGATGTTGTGATTGCTTCTTATGCCAGTTGTTACAAGTGAAAGGGTTAAATGTGTAAAATGTAATGAATAGAAGGGTCATATGTGTAAGAGTCATAGTTTGTTAGCTGTTAGTTGATTGTAACAGGAAGGCGAGAAAGGTGGTTAATCAAGCTGTATAATAATCGATCATAATGAAATAATAAACAACTATGATTTGATCGAATTCTTCTCTATTGTTTCTTTCTTCAATTTGTAGCTAACAAAATGGTATCAGAGCCATCGGTTCTCGGCCTCCGATTACCGTTAATCACAACCAACCACCATAACTACCCACCATTAACCACCGTAACTAACTTTTGTAACCACCATTACACCATTTTCAACCACCATTAACCATCATCTATACTTCTAAACACTCTAATTCATCGATTATCATCTATGTTCTAGAATATTTAAATCAATTCCTTGTTCTTAATTCGTTTCATAATCCGTACTCCGTTTTTTCTATTGAATAACTCTGTTTTCCTTTCATACCTGGTTTGATCGTTTGTTGATCATACCATTCCATTGGATTGAACAATTTGTGATCTTTCAATTATATAGATCGATCAATTTGTGATTTGTCTATTCCGATTGAGACTGCTCATAATGTCAACTTGAAATCAATCACTGGAACAAAAACTTCAAGAACATGATTCTTCTTTGGAAGGATTAAAGACTAATATGACTGCTATGAAAGAACAAATTGAAGCTCAAGTTTATGAGATTTTGAAGACCATTCAGAATTTGTCTCATAATCAAACTCAAGGATACAGTCATAATCATAACAATGGCATGAATAATGGCAATACAACAGAATAATACCATACCCACAACAGCCGGTTAACCAAGATAGATTTTCCAAAGTTTTATGGTGACAATGTGGAAGGCTGGCTGTATAAGGTGGAGCATTTTTTCTCTATAGATGCTACACCTGAAAATGTGAAGGTAAGGCTAGCTATAGTACATTTGGAAGATATAACTTTACTGTGGCATCAGGGGTTGTTCAGTCTAGAGGAGGTTCCATTGATGGAATGACTTGGTTTGAGTATAAAACTTTTGTGATGGCAAGTTTGGAACTATGATGAACCAAGATGCTATGGGAGCCTTAGCCTCCATAAAACAGATAAGAACTTTCAAAGAGTTGTGTCACGAATTTGATATGGCTTTAACCAAAGTCACAATCCTTGATGAATATGCTGTCAGTTTGTTCCTAAGGGCTGTGAAACCTGAGATACGGTACCCTGTAAGGATGTTGAGGCCAAAGAATCTGCTTGAGGCCTACTTGTTGGCCAGATATCAAGATGAAAACCTACCAGTAACCAGTTCAGGGTGGTCCAAATCTTTCAAAAACTTTTAGAATACTAGAACCAAAACCGTAGCCAATACAAACAACCTTCCCTTACTCCCTAAACCAGTTTACAATCCAAAACCATTGAATTCTAAAAGATGGACATTATCTCACAAAGAGATTGAAGAGAAGAGAGCCAAATGGGAATGTTTCAGTTGTAATGACAAATATACCCCTGGCCATGTTTGTAAGAAGAAACAATTATTTTCTATAGAATTGGTTGGGTCAGAAGAAGAGGAACAGGAATAAGAGGGATACATTGAATTGGTACAACAACAAGATTTGCAAGAACCCAATATCTCTTTGAATGCAATGATGGGAGTGCCTTCATTCTCTACAATGAGGGTAAAGGGTCTATTGGTACTAAGATCCTACTAATATTGACTGACTCAAGTTCTACTCAAATGGTTTCTGATTTCCAGTGGATGATGCAAGGTATATGGTTCAAAACAAGCCTACATGCTACACATGAGAATTCTTTTTAGCATGAGACTATGGTAAGGAATGAGGAGTCAAATGAGGATTTAGACAAGTTATTGGAAAGGTTTAGTGATGTTTTTGCTATACCTACTGCCTTGCCTCCCAAGAGGGATTGTGATCACAGAATCATTCTCAAGGATGATTCAATCACTATCAATCAAAAGGCATAGAAATATCCAGCAGCTCAAAAAGATGTATTAGAGAAATTGACTAAAGAATTACTGGATACTGGTGTGGTTAGGGACATAAAGAGTTCTTTTGCCTCACATGTTGTATTAGTCAAGAAAAAGGATGGAACATGGAGGTTTTATGTTGACTATAGGCAGTAAAAATGCTGCTATTGTTAAAAACTAGTTCCATATACCTCTCATAGAAGAATTGTTAGAAGATTTAGGGGGGGGGGGTTCAACTGTGTTCTCAAAGCTGGATTTGAGAGCAGGGTACCATCAAGTCAGAATGGATGAAAGGGACATCCATAAAACGGCATTCGGAACCCATCAAGGGTTATTTGAGTTCATTGTCATGCCCTTTGGCTTGACAAATGCTCCAGCTACATTCCAAGCCCTTATGAAATCTACCTTTAAGACTATTCTTAGGAAAACCACCTTGGTTTTCTTTGATGATATATTAGTCTATAGCCCTAATATGAAGCAGCATGTTCAATACTTGGAGCAGGTGTTGTTATTGTTAAGACAAAATTCTTTAGTGGCAAAAAGGTCAAAATGTTCTTTTAGAGGGTCATCACTTGATTATCTAGGTCATGTTATAACTGGAAAAGGTGTGCACAGTGACCCTGCCAAGATCAGTGCTATTGAGCAATGGCCTACACCTAAGACAGTGAAACAACTTAGGGGTTTTTTAGGCCTTACAGGCTATTATAGGAGGTTTATCAGGTCTTTTGAAATCATTGCAAAGCCATTCACAAATTTACTAAAGAAAGATGCTTTTCACTGGAATGAAACAGCAGAAACAACCTTTAAACAGTTACAGAAGGCTTTTGTTTCAGCACTAGTTTTGGCTCTTCCTGATTTCACCAAAGAGTTTGTGGTGGAAACAGATGCATCATCAAAGGGATTAGGGGTTGTTTTAATGCAAGGGGGTCACCCTTTGGCATTTATAAGTAAGGCCATGTCCATAAGGCACCAGTCCCTATCTAGTTATGAAAAAGAACTATTAGCAATCCTAATGGCTATCAAACAATGGCACTACCTGATTCCTAAAAAGTTCTTAATAAAAACTTATCACAATTCTTTAAAACACCTCCTCACACAAAAGATAGTCACTCATCTACAACAGACCTGGTTGGAAAAGCTTATGGGTTATGACTATGAAATCTGTTACAAGAAGGGTGCAAAAAATACAGTGGCAGATGGGTTACCTAGGGTCAGTGGATTAGCCCTCTTTGAAACGGAGTTAGCTCTTTGGATCCAATGTTAATCAGCAGGATTAAGTCTTTTTGGGAATAAGATGAGAAGGCTCAAGAAATAATTCACAAGTTACATGCAGGTCAGTCAGTTAAACATTTTACTTGGAATGATCAATTGTTGAAAAGAAAATCCAAGTTATGGATTGGGAATGATGAGCAGTTAAGGCAAGATATCCTTAAACTATTTCATTCATCACCGATAGGACGACATTCTGGCTACACTCATACTTTAAAAAGGCTGTAGAATTTTTGTAACTGGAAGGGATGTTCTAAAGATGCTTTTTCATTTGTGAAGAACTGCCATGACTATCAACAGGCAAAGTATGAGCCTGTAGCCACTCCTGGACTTCTACAACCCCTCCCTAAACTATCTCATGTATTCACAGACATCTCAATGGATTTTGTTTCTGGGTTACCTAAAGTACAAGGTAAGACACTATCCCGGTCATTGTGGAAAATAACACCTTCCGATTTATCAATCAACGGAAGCGATCCTCTTCTACAACCCAACACGCCCATCATATCATCAACCTCCTCATCTTCGGTTTCAATCCCAAACATTGGACTTATGAAGATTAACTCTAAGCCCAAAGCATAAATAGAAACATCTCAGGACCGAGCCAAATTCTCCAAATTCCCCCGGGACCACTCTCCAATTATAAGCGCATCATCGACACAAAAAAATGTGTAATATTGATATCCTAAATACGGATCCCAGACAAGTCCCCTATATCTCTAGCTTTATCTAACATCCAAGACAAAGCCTCCATCACAATTAAGAACAAGAAGGGGGATAAGGGATCACCTTGTCGAAGACCCTTTTCGCACTTGAATTCGAAAGTCGGGGCACCGTTAACCAAAACCGCCGATCTAGCCGACTCCAAAATCCCTCTAACCCAAGAACACCATCTAACTGGAAAACCCATTTGGATCATGATATTAATCAAAAAATTCCAGTTGACGTTATCATATGCTTTCTCAAAATCAATCTTCAAAAGAAACGCCTTTTTATGATGTTTCTTCAATCAACCCACCAATTAGAAACAATGAGAGGCTCGTCTAAAATATACCGGTCAATCAAGAAAGCCGATTGTGACTCCGATATTAACACCCCTAACACTTTTTTAAGACGATTAGCAAGGATTTTTGAAATCACTTTACTAACGATCCCAATAAGAGTAATAGGTCTGTAATCTTTTAGGCCCATTGGAGTCTTACATTTAGCTCGACCATGTTTGGATTGAGTTTAAAAACAACTTATTGATTTGTTGGCTTTTTCAAAAAGTCAATAAGTTAATAAGTTGTTTGACTTTGTTAAAAGTCCTTTTTGTTTTGGATTTTTGATATGAGTTAAAAAAACTATGTTTCAAAAGCCACAAAAACTTGGCTTTTAAAACTATTTTTGGCCTTTTGAATATCAAATTATCAACAACTCACATTTTACTCATTTTTATTTATTTTAAATGAATAAGATAAGGCTAACACTAGTTAAAAAATAATTTATTGACTTTTCTCGTCACAAAACTAATCCAACCATTTTGTTAAAAAATACTTTTAGAAAAGTCATAAATCAATAAGTACTTTAAAAAACACTTTTGGAGTTAAATAAGAAATCTCAAACACCCTCTTAGACTATACGGTGTGGGAGTGTGGAAGGGTGGTGTGAAGCCCCTTCAAGCAACCAACACCACCCGTATATTGGCATGGAAGGGGAATGGCCCTTGGGGATTGAAGATCTCCACTGTCGTGCGACATGCGGTGAGGGTAAGGTGAATACTTGTAGTTGGTTGTTGGATTATAGATGATTTTGATTGATTGATTAAAAAAACCTCTACGCCACCACCACCCCATAATTTTTTGGGGGTTGGAGGGAAATTTCCCCTCTGCTGACGTAGTTACCATATGTCGTTTCATACCCCTTTCACCCTATCACCACACAATATTAATCTTAAAAGATAAGTGTAAACAACATCCGTTACATAAATGCTAGTTTCTTTTCTTTTTATTTTAAAAATTAATAAGTAAATGGTTCATTCTTGCTTGGTGAGTTATCAGAACATATATCTTCTGTCTAAATCTCTCCCCTCAATACATAGACATAGGCAGACATACGCACACACGTTTAATACCAAACAAATTTGAAGTGACAAGAACAAGTAACCGTTTGTACATGTACTTAAAGTCTTAAACTATTACATATGGTTATGGCACAGTGTAATCTATATCATGTTTCTTTTACGTTTTATTTGGCTATAAATACATACAAATGTGTGTCTACGCCGGCCATACATACTCTAATGTCTATATATTTCTATATGTATTAAAGCATTCACAGCCCGTCTACCAAATTATATGAGGGCTACCTCAATTATATGGGGTGGGTGTGAGAGGTTATGAGTGGATGCGATATATATTTGGTGAAAGCACTGTTCACTCCTATATTTGAAAACCTACTGTTCACCCCTATATATATTTTAATATTTTTGTAAGTGGTTGTGACTTGTGAGCGAGGAGAGAGAAAATATAATGATAAAAATATGAAAAAGTATTATCATTTTATTTATGGGAGAAGAGATTTAGGGGTAAAGTAATGATTTTTAGTGTAATTTGATGGAGGGAATTTGATGAAGAGGCTGTGAATGTTCTTAAAAATTGAAGTTATCATGGTATATTCTTGTGAGGGCTTAGTCCTCGTTTGAAAGTGAGAAAAGTTTGTTTTCAAAACTTAGCAAAGAAGGAAAGAGTAGTTTTGGTTTTGTTTAACAGGTAACATGATGGTTGGGTTGTGTATGATATTTATATAAGAGAAAAAATCAAAGATAAATATTCTGTTCATATTGTTGAAAAGTTGTTTTAATCAAGAAGGGTTGTCATAAAGATATATATATTAATAACGTCGATCATATTAATAATTGTCAAATTAGATATAAAAATGATTGAAAGAGAAATTAAGTATTAGAAGTAACATACACGTGTGTGTTATATCATTATCATTATAAAAGTACATTAAAATTACAAATGTATTTTGCCGGTAGAAGATGGGTGAATCCTGTTGATTTGTAAATATAACTCTAGTTTGTTTATGTTTGTTTGTGAATATTGAACTATGATTATGTTTTATATGTAATATGTAGAATGTTAATATTAGGGACATTAGTATAGTTAAGTTAGCATAAGTAAGAAATAAGTTAAATAGATCAAGACACAAGGAAACACTCGACAAGATCATCCAAACAGGCTGCAAATGAATCGAATCAAGGCTGCATACTTGGATCAATTCGTATCAAGATAAACAAAGACACAGCAGCAACAATACTATTCTGATCAGAATGTTTCGAAGGATGCATAGTGACTGAAAAGACCAATATACCCTTATAGTTATGTTAGTTATATTTTGGCGCCAAGACTTAAGTCAAACCGGTGGGAATACAACACAACGGTTATCAAACAGACATGACTATTCGAAAGGTATATATATCAACAGAAGACACAATGGATCGGTTATCAAGATTGTATCATATCAACAATCCTCTCTATATCGAAAACTTTCAGAATTCTTTGTGTTCTTGTCAATCATTTGTATCAAACATCATATTGTCTTAATCTATAATATTAGTTGTTTCAAGTGTATCGATTATATTACTGTTTATATTGTTTTGATTCCGCTGCATAATCGAGTTCTGGGCCAACAAACTGGTATCAGAGCAAGGTTGTTGTTAAAAGAATCTGTCAAATCGTGCATATCGGTGTCTGTCTTCTGTTTCTTCGTAAAATTTCGAGTCAGTTTTTTCTGTTTCTTCACTTCCTCATATATCGATCAATTTACATAAGTATTATTCTTCTTTCTGATTCAAGAATCTATCCCAAAGAAACAGCGATTACACACTGTCTTGGTTGTCTGATTGTTATTCTTCGCAAATCACAGTCCATAGTCTCATCAGAATTACACTCGGTCATATTGTTTACATAAAATTCTGGAAAGAAAGTTTAAGTTCTGTTTTGAAACATAAGTTTGTTTGATTCTGTCCGTTTTCTGTCTGTTACATATACCACATCAAAATTCCCTCGGTCATATTTCCTTAGTCAAAAATAATTCGTAAAACACACAAAGTATGTCTGAGTCAACAGGGATCTCCTACTCGGGACCAAGGCCACAATACATGGCGAAATTCAGACAAAAGAAAGAAAGGAGGGCTGCACTAAGGCGAAGGGGAATTGAAACAAGGAAATGCTTCTATTGCAAACAACCGGTCATCTTATTGGAGTTTGTGACATCAAAGAAAGAGACGAGAGTGCACAATTGATTAGAGATGCCATAAACACCGGGATATCATACTATCCAGAAAAGTCATTCGGTTGTGGAGATGATTACATTCTAAGGGGTCGGATATCGGCCTATGGAAAGATATGTGGTATGTTAGTCCTAATCTCCAAAATCATATAGCGGGTAATCTAGATTTCTTTCTCAAACTAAAGAAATCTTTTGGGGTTGAGAGTAGGATTAAAAAGGAATTTATATTCATTAGAGGGATTGGAATAGTAAGTATTTCGGTTGAAGATCAACATTTAATCATACCAAATGTGTTCTATTCAACCGATTTAGAGGATAACATACTAAGTCTCCCTCAACTAATACTTCAAGGTTTTGTGGTTAAGGTTGAAGGAAACTTTTGTATTGTTGAGAATATGTTCAAAAACAAAGTGTGCAATTCCGTTTCATAGAAAACACTAGTGAGTCTAAGGAAGAAATATCGACCATGTTAGAAAACGGTGAAGTGGATCACAACAAGATGAAAGATGACTATTTAAATGGTTATTTTGAATCAATATCCGCCGAGGCCGATTATAACATGAAACAAGTCGATGATGTGATAAATAGTATTCACATTGACTCACTTGAAAAATGCATTGAGTTGTTGGACATCATACACGATATGGAATTCCCTTGGGCACATAGAAACATCCTTAAAGGACCATTCATACAAATGGTCTCTTGGTTTCTAAAAGAATTCTTGGAAATAACCAATAGACCAATCCCTCCAAGGTTTGAAAACGGAAAATATGTTGAGTTGTATGATCTATACATAATGGTACAAAAGGAAGGTGGTCACAAGCGTGTCTCAATGTACAATATATGGGTTGTGATCGCAAAGGAATTAGGATTTGACTATGAGGACAAAGATATGATGCGAATCTTGTATGCTCAATACCTTGATGTATTAGATTGGCAATATCTAGTCCACAAGAATTGCCCGAAAAACAGCCGCTAACATGATAAATGAAGGCATGAAAATAGTCAAGTTAGAAGGGTAAACACAACACCAAACATGTCAATGGAAGCATCATCATCAAACAAGGAAATAAAGCCAAATGAAGAGGATTATGCACTATACATGGGAGGTGATTGGAGGGCTGCAAAGAGATACATGAGGCGCAAGAATATAGACTTCACTCAAGCCGAAAAAGCCCTCAAAGAAGCCATTGAAACATTACCTACAAGTCCCATGAGCCCTAGTTATATTTAGGGGCGAGTGTTGATTTGTAAATATAACTCTAGTTTGTTTATGTTTGTTTGTGAATATTGAACTATGATTATGTTTTATATGTAATATGTAGAATGTTAATATTAGGGACATTAGTATAGTTAAGTTAGCATAAGTAAGAAATAAGTTAAATAGATCAAGACACAAGGAAACACTCGACAAGATCATCCAAACAGGCTGCAAATGAATCGAATCAAGGCTGCATACTTGGATCAATTCGTATCAAGATAAACAAAGACACAGCAGCAACAATACTATTCTGATCAGATGTTTCGAAGGATGCATAGTGACTGAAAAGACCAATATACCCTTATAGTTATGTTAGTTATATTTTGGCGCCAAGACTTAAGTCAAACCGGTGGGAATACAACACAACGGTTATCAACAGACATGACTATTCGAAAGGTATATATATCAACAGAAGACACAATGGATCGGTTATCAAGATTGTATCATATCAACAATCCTCTCTATATCGAAAACTTTCAGAATTCTTTGTGTTCTTGTCAATCATTTGTATCAAACATCATATTGTCTTAATCTATAATATTAGTTGTTTCAAGTGTATCGATTATATTACTGTTTATATTGTTTTGATTCCGCTGCATAATCGAGTTCTGGGCCAACAAATCCATGTTAATTTTCAAGGAACTGTCGATGATCAGCCGTCAGAGATAGACGTTGACTAGCTAGCTAGCCATATGTTTTAACACTTTTCAATT